>JASGAU010374935.1:9823-22490 GCA_030220045.1 Australoheros facetus | reverse complement strand
CCAAGGAGTTGTTTAACTGCCTCAGTGACCTCACCCCCAGTGATGGCTAGGTCATCCCCCTCGTCCCCAGACTCTGCTTCCACTACAGAAGGCGTGTCAGGTTGCATATGAGTAAAAATACCCCAAAGTTTTGTGGGTATATTTTTAACCATATTATGGCAGTTTTTCAGTAGCTTCGGATATTTTTTATTTTATTGCACTTTTAGTAAGACGGTAATATTCAGTATATACTGTATTTAACAAAAAATTTAAATGATCTAATAATGCTTTCACTGGCTTTTAGTATGGAGAGACATTTAAAAAAGCAGGCAGACACCCGCCTCTGGTCCCCAAGACACCAGAAGTCAGCGGTCCATGTTCATTTTCATCCAGATAATTTGAAATGTTACTAAGACTGGGGAATTCCCATGTAGATTTTAATATACTAGATGGCCACAAAAACATACTTTTGACCTGTGGTCTACTTATTTGAAAGTTATTCATCAAATAATCGATTAATAAACTTGAAATCCATGAACAAACCACAGACGTTAACGTTAAAGTGTGTGATGCACTTAATGTGTGGCGATATTATTCTTTTCACAATGCTTTAAAGTTAAGTCTGTCAAAGTGGACCAAACAGCTGCATCATTACATAAAAACCTGGAATGCATCAGCAGCTCTTTGATCACTGTTCTCCACAGTGGTATAAGCAGGTCAGGGGTTCTCTTTGTAAGAAGTTTGGACCATTTTGCAGAACAGTTCAGACCAAGTATGTTACAAGTATGTTGAATTATCTGTGATCGGGCGCCAGGGTGGCTCAGAGCTTGAGCAGGTGACCATGTATAACGCGAGCGGTGCGGACGGTGCAGGTTCGAGTCCTGACTTGTCGCCATTTACCGTGTGTCTTTCCTGTCTCTCTCCACTGCAAACTATCAAATAAAGCCGTGAAAAGGCCAAAAAAAAAAAAAAAAAAAATTAGCTGTGATCAAACTCTGCTGGCAATTTTATATTTGATAGATTTATACACTGGATTAGTGCATTACTTTGTCAACGAAGAAATGTTTTCATTTTCTGTTTATTTACTGTTTACATATTCACTTACCAAAAGGTTGCAGGTTTGATTCCAGACAAAAACACAAAATCTCTTCGGGGTTACGTCAGGAAGGGCATCTGGCATAAAACTCTGCCTAAGGAAGAACAATGTGGGGCTACTTGGTGTGGCAAACCCCCCATGAAAGGGAGCAGCTGAAAGTAGCTTTATCTGAATTTAATGAAGGTATTTATTAAGATTCTAATGGACACCAGAGACAAGAGCATCTCAGGAAAGTGTCACAAAATTCCAACAGTGTATTTCATAGAAGGCTTCTCAAAGCTCAGGTATGAATGCAAACCGCTGCTGTCAAGTGCGGGAAGTTTTAATGCTGGCTTAATTGCCTCATTCCCAGTGTCATAGTCAGTGCAGCAGCTCAAACTCCTCTGTGTTGATAACTTTTGGTTGATTTTTTAGTTTTTGCATCCACATGTCTGCTTCACCTCACATCCCTGTATCTCGCCCTCTGGCTTCCCCTCAGCTCTCACTGTCTTGCCAAGTAGCTGTGCCTTACCGTGCCTAACTTTCAGGTATTTGTGAATGTGTTTCTTTTCTGGATGATTTGTTGTATGAAGCGATGACCAAAGAGACAGAACTCAGCACTGATTAGAACCTATGCTGTTAACTGCACGTCACTTAACTTTTACTTTGAAAGGATTTATCAAAGTTTTCCCAAACACTGAACTCTTATCTCCATCTGCAGGTCCGGACATTTTAGTCAAGATGAGCAGACAGCAGCATGGACCTCTGTTCACACTGTTCACACACAATGAATGTGGAAGACAGTGGCAGCTCAGGAAGAGACCCTTCAGACAGCTTCTTGAGATTAATAGCTTCCATTAGATCCATTAGATTACACACAGCACTGGGAGGAGGAGGGGGCGGGTTCCAGTGTGGCTTGCAGATGCAGAACAAAGCTAAAAATCTCAAAAGGGTTCCCTATATGAAATTTACCAATTGGATAGTCAGACAGCATCAGCTGAGTAATCAGCTGATGTGGGCAGGCAGTGTCAGAATTGCAGCTGAGTTTCATTTTGCTATGTTGGATTTAGGCAATGATAGTCCAGAAATAAAAACAGCAAGAAAGCAGAAGGACAGCAAGATCTTTCGAGCCAATGCTGCTTTCTGCCACAGGCGATCCTGAACTGCACAAAAACCTAACGGGTCCCATGCATTCAGCTTGGTATTTCTTGCGTAATCATGCAGAAAATGAAAGGCAAGCAAACATTACCAAGCACAATTCTTCACCTCAACTCTTCCCTTGGAAGAGGAATAAAAATAGAGCGCTGAGGAATATTTAGGAGTAAAATGTTACCGTGAATAAATCTGCCATAAAAACTTTATGAACCTTAATGGTGCTTCCACAAGCTCTGATATATGAGGGATTCTACAGGAAGTGTAAGAGGATACAACAGAAACAAAGCTGTGTTTGGGAAAACATTTAGATATTTAGCAAAAGGGTTGGAGTCTATTTTGATTATATACACTGATGTGTTACTGAGTTGGACATTTGTTTTTATTTTTTAAAATTCATCATCTTCTCTATTTGACTGATCCAAGCTGGGACAGACAACCACACACTCTCACATCCACCCATATGGCCACTGACTCACCGATGAGCCTAGCACGCATATCTTATACACAAAAAGCAGCTCAAACGAGTTTCACTTTGCGACAAAATGTGTTTGTATGAATATACAAACCAAAGGGCAACTCAAAGCGAGTGTCCAGCAGCACTTGGTGTGGAGTTGGGTTGGTGGTACCGCAGATCTCGTCCTCCCTCATTAACACCTCAGAGTCCAAACAAGTCCATTCTCCCGGTCCCTCCTGAAAGACAGAAAAGCAGATACACAAAGAAAAGTAGTCAGGAAGACTCAAACAAAGATGATTAAAAAAAAGTAACAAATATCTGCTTTGCAAGAAACCGCATCAACGGGATAACTGAGGGTGCAGGAGGGCTTATTAGGAATGTCATTCAGTGAACCCGAGCAAAGATGAAAAGAGGAGGCACAACACTGACTGCTCAGATGGTGAAAAAGGAAAAAAAAGAAAAAAAAGAAAAAGAAAGGAGGTGGTGAGTCTATACTGAGAAGCCAAACACTGAGGCTGCATTATTAATGACCACGCAGGAGCTGCTGCCTCGCTTTAAAACTCCAGAAAAAGTAACGAGGTCTGCAGGCAAGACCAGCCTGCCCGCAGCCCGCTGAAACGAGCTGGCCGATGCTTCACCTGTGAGAGGGCTTCTTAGGAGTGAGCTAACGGGGGAAATATGGAGTTTTAATAAGTAAGCACCGTGTGACAGAAGGTGTGTTTTTGTGTTTATTTTGAGGGCTGTTGCTAGCATAAGTAGCTGCAAATCACTGGCAAGTCACAAGGAGGTGACATGGATAATTTCACTTACACAGAACTTCACAAAAACAGCAGTTTTTCACATTTTTATGCTTAAAACCAGTGCCGTCATCAGTTCAACTCAAATACAATCTGACACAAATAATACTGTAACAGTTGCCATAGTTACTGTGTATTTGTAGTTTAACATGTTGAATGAAAAGTTATAAATATAGTACAATCACTTTAGAATTCAGAGCCCTTCAATTTTTGCACTCTGTTGAGATTTAGATGTAATTTAATTTTTTCCACAATCTACAACCAATAACCAATTGTGATTATGTGCGAAAATTAAAAATCAAAACACCAGAAATCTCAGCTTTACAGAAGTTATCAGACCCTTTGTTGTGGTCAGTTGCATCTTGTTGGGTTCAGTTATGGCTGACGCGTCCAGGCCTGTGCAGTCCGAGGTTATTAAATTAAGAAAACGTTTTCCTTTGTGCCAACTGACGGTTATAAACTAGTGCCGTTTTGTCAAAAACAGGAGCACAGCTCATTTATGTTTAATGCCTAAACTTAACAAGTGAGTGGGAGTGAAAGAGAGCAAACTAAAGACAAAAGTCCCAAACCACGGTCTCCTGCCTGAAAAGCCTGATGCTTATATTTCTCCCTCCCTTCCAGCCTCCTAATGCACATTTTTCAGGTCTCTAAAATGGGGACGTTTTCACTCAGAGACCAACATTTCTGCAGGCAGGGTGTCAGGGGGCCAACGCCAAAGGACGCCCTGCACTTAATGCGGAGACGCTGCAGCTATCTGACAGGACAGCATTGTTTTAGCATAAACCATTTACTACTGATTAACTGAGGGGAAAAAAAGAGAATTTTATTTGACTGACTGATACTTAAACCTTACACAATTTCAATCAAACTGAAAAAAAAAAAATTTAAATGTGTTTACAGTTCACATGAAAATGTGAGAACTGCTCCAAGACAGACTTGCTGGTGAAGCCTGTGAGAGCACAAGAAAGCACCAAAAAGCTAACTTTAATGTTATTGTATCTCACATGCAGCTTAAAAATGAACTAAAGAAAAACGAGACTGTGCAGAACTCTGTGTCCAGTTCCAGAACGATGTGAGGTTATTTTAAGCCCCTTGTGTCCACGTACGTACGTGTGTGTGTGTGTGTGTGTGTGTGTGTGTGTGTGTGTGTGTGTGTGTGTGTGTGGACAAAGAGATTAAAGGGTGCATTACCTCGTCAGACTGTCGAATGGAGCTGAGGGGTATCAGTGCTGTGCCGATCATCGTGTCCCAGATCAAACCTTTGTTCCACAGCTCCACCACCAGACCAGACTCCAGATGACTGATCTCACTGCAGAAACATACAAACACATCATCTGTATTACAGACAGTCAAAGTCAAAAGGACTGTAGCAATAGATTAATCATGGAGATTATGAACTAGAAAATATGTCTGTGGTTCTCAGACATTCGGGTATACACAGGTGGTAAACTTGTGTTGGTAACCTCTGTCACAAAGACAGCTATGCTGCAGTTTATAGAACATTTGCACTCAGGTTCTGATGTGAGAAGCATTTCTTTTAAAAACATAATAGAACATCATTAATATATATAGCTGTGGGGGGAAATTATGCACTTCATTTTTCTCTTTGTGCTGTTGTTGTGCACTGATGTGACTGTCAATCACTGCAGTGTAGGACCAAAGTAGGAGGTGTTGTCTCACTCTGAATTTGTTGAGCTGTCATATGAACTTCATGCAGTCTTTGGTGATGTCTCATTTGAGTGGATTACAAATATGTGTGCAATGGAAATTAAAATGAGGCAGTGATGAATGTGGGGTTTTATTGTGAGGCTTGCGCTTGAAGAACCTGGAGTTCACAACTTGAGTTACAAAATATTACATAAACCAACAATTTCCCACAATTAGCTACAATCATTATGATTTGTGACAGAAGGATATCGACAAAAGTGAAAGGGAAGATTTATAAGATGGTAGTGAGACGTGCTGCTGAGATGCATACTTTGGAGATGGTGGCACTAACAAAAAGACAGGAGGCAGAGGTGGAGGTGGCAGACCTGAAGATGTTAAGATTTTCACTGAGAGCGACCAGGATGGACAGGATTAGAAATGAGTCCATCAGAGGGACAGCTCAGGTTGAGCAGTTTGGAGACAAAGTTCGAGACAAGGCTCAGAAGTTTTGGAGGGAGGAGGAGGGATGGTGGATATACTGGACAAAGGATGCTGAATATGGAGCTGCCAGGCACGAGGAAAAGAGGAAGACCACAGAGAAGGTTCATGGAGGTGGTGAAGGAGGACATGCAGAGGGTTGGTGTGACAGAGGAGGATGCTGGGATAGGGTGAGACGGAGGAAGATGATCCGCTGTGGTGACTCTTAAGGTGAGCAGCCAAAAGAAGAAGAAGCTGCAACAATCATCCCAACACTCTGCATCAGCAGATTCAAGACAATACAGAAGTTCAGTTACATCAAACCATTATCCATTATAGTCAAAAGAGACAGCAGCAGCAGCAAGACCCCAAAACAAAACAGAGCATGAATCAGTGACAGCAGACAGTGATGAAGTCAAAAGCAGCATGAAAAGGAGGCGCTGTAGTGGAAGCAGGCTGGAAAGCAGCTTGCAGTTCTGCAGCAGCTAAAATATTGTGTACCATATGAGATTTGCAAAGAAAGATATGGGCTAATCCATCAGCTGATGCGGGCTGGCACTGAGATCAGCTGACCTGCTAGGCTGCCTGATTTAATGCTACACTCGGTGTTTACTTGTTACTTGCCTAAAAATGAGCTAAATAATTAGTGATCATGACACTACAGATGTTTGGTTCAAAGTTCAGCACAGTTATTACACACACAGACACACACACACACACTTACTTACTGCAGTGTCTAATCGTAGTACAATGCAGTACCTCTCCTCCTAGCAGGCCTGTAAGTGGGCCAGTATTATCTTAAAGAAGTGAGGCTGAAGGGTGACAGCAGTCTTTTTCTGACAGATCTTTTTAAAGAGAAGACGGCAGCTATACCGTCTCCTCGCCTCATCTGCGTATTCATATTCACAGTCCCATTCATATTCATCTCGCCTCAGTTTGTCAGTCATCAAAGATGACACTTCACAGCTGGGATGATGGAGAGGAGGGTGGGTGGGAGATGCTATGTGAAAGGTTTGCGCTTGTGTACGTGTGTGCGCACGCTTGCATGTAGCTCCTTGCTGCACACCAAAATTATGATGTTCCTAAATGTTAGCATGATTAACATTAACCATCTGCACTCATTTGTTTGCTTGTTTACATGTATGCGAGAACGCTGAGTGTTTGGAAGCTTTTGCAACTATGTAAAACACATCATGTCACATCATTAATGACTGACTGACTCCAGGTATGGTTGGGATATTCTGGCTTTTATCAATGAATTTTAAACAGCAGTATTAAATCAGGGGGTATTACGCAGTGCATATGTGCTGACACGCCAACACGTGCAGTCACCTGCATCCAAAATTCAAACACATTCTGCACATATCAGAAATATGCTTTCAAACCATGGATACATTATAGTAAATGCACTGGTTCATATAGGGTGCTTTCCTACTCTACCTGAGAACTCAAAGCGCTTTATATAACATGCCTCAGTCATCCATCCATACAAGCGCTTTTTTCCATGCTGAAGTGCTTTTATCTAACAGTCACACTCTGATTAATCATCGGGGAGCCCAAGCATACTTATGGATGGATGGATGGATGGATGGATGGATGGATGGATGGATCCAAAGTGAACTCGACTAATGGCAAGAAGTATATTGCATAACATGAGAGTCAGATCAGGATCAACGGGCTTAAAGAAGACAAAACAAAACAAAACACAAAACAAAAAACCACAAACAAAAGTGCCTTATGATCTACTCATTTTAATCTGAGGGATTATTTATTTGAAACCATAAATTTCAGAAATGACTCTGACGTTGCCCTTCTGTGGAGCCTGTCTCCAAACTATCTGACTCATAGACCAGATGTGTGTTTGTGTGTGTTTGTGTGTGTCCTGTAGGTTTACATCCGGCTCTGGCACATGCCCTCCATCAAAGCCCATCCATTATTGAGGGAATGGTTTGTTGTAAAAGGGAATGAAATGGTGTATTTTTAACACTCACATGGCAGCGTGTACATGTGCAGTGATGTGTTTGAGTGTAGTCTCTGAGAGAGGAGAAAGAAATTGAAAAAAGAAAGCCCAGAGAGGATGTGTAAGTATGTTTGCACTGAGCGTAATGCTTGATGGAAATGATGTTCTGTGAGGGAGGGAACGGAGCGCTTGTTTGTTTTTCCCTGTGAGGAAAGATTTACACAAGCTCCAGAATCAGAGCTTCAATCCTCTCGTTTCTACTCAAAATTACAAAAACACGTTTCATTAATAGTTTCCCTTTTTTTTTTTTTAACACTACCTGCAAATCAAATTATCTTTTTTAAATGTGCTCTAAAAAATTGATTAAACATCCAAGTACTGCTTTCTTTAAAGTCAGATGTGGGTGCAAAATACTCATTTTAATAAACAACTACTGAGAAAAATGTTGGCGGGGTAGATAAGAGCAAAGGAAAAGGTTAGGATCAGAGAGACGTTAATCACTCCTGATATTATAACTTGATAAAGTCAGTGGCCAAAGATTAACACAGGTTGATGTGGACTGAAGGAAAAAGGTCACCATTTTTTGAAAGTTAAACACAACTTAATTGACAGAGAACTTGAAGGAAAGGCCACGCAGTCTGACCCACACGGACAACGAATCGAAACAAATCTGTTTTATGTGGAAGTTTTGTGTGTCTTATGCTGAGGGTGTTCCTTATGAAGATGAAGATGTGAAAGCTCCCATTTTCATACAATACATATCCCTCCAAACCACTGTAACTGCAAAAGTAAAACTGTACTGCAGTCACCTGCACAGGACATCTCTGAACTGTGTCAATCGTGAGCTGTGGATCTACTGAGTGGCTGGAGGCAGGCCACTGGACAGAGAACTCAAACAGAGATGGAGAGTTTCAATCCTCAGACGCATGAGCTGAGGTGAGCAGGCAAAGTCTCATGACCCTGAGGTCAGAGGGATCATTAAACTAGCCAACAAACCCAATCACCAACCATCACACACCGTATTTTACAGATCAGACATGATACAAAGAATGATTAGACACAGATTGGTGGACACAGGAATCTAAGAATGTAACAAGGTTTGATCGCACAAGAAGGAGGCTAAGATCCCACAAGATTTACAGTAACAATTAATAATAACTGAGGGAAATACTGGAGCTTGCAGCAAAACACTAGAGACATGCTTTCAGCAAAAGAAAACAAATGAAACCAAGTTAGAAACCATCAGAACTTTTTCTCAGCAACACTGAAAACATGACCTCACAACTCAACAACCCGACAATTTAAGACTGCTGCTTGTTTGGCAGAGTGGGGATAATGTCGTACTGATGCACAGATGTGATGTGGAATAATAAGTGCTATGACTGTCCTGCCTAAATGGAAGATAAAGACTGTTGTGAAAAGACCTCTGACGTGTTGACAGTTGGCCTCGTGGGCAGTGCTCTACAACCACCTATAAACTGCAGCTTCATTGGGAGCGCTCTCGCTCTCTCTCTAGCGCTGCCTGCTCATTTTTACTGTCATCTCCAAGAATATTTCTATTTCCTAAGCCTCGCATTTTCAAACTTCATTGCAGCTCACAGCACTGTTCCTGTTGGAGCAACATGCAGATGATTTCGCTTCATCTGCAGCAGAGCTAAAGAAGTAAATAATTAAGAGTCTTCCTGAAGGGGATAAATGGCTGAAATTAAACTTTGCTAAATTGTTGCAGCAGTAAAGTCCATAAGATTTACATGCAATCTGTGATGTGTAAAATTGGTTGTTCTTGAATTTTCAACAGCAGCGTTTTTATGGGAGCCTGCAGAGAGGGAGACCTTTTTTTTTTTTTTTTTTNGTGCTGATCCGGGTTTAGGTCCTGTGTGCGGACAGAGGAGCTTTAACATTTTCATGCTGTACTTTTGAAGCCATCATCTGTGACAGCCGATTTTCTCCCTACAGGAATATCCCGAAGGTCAAACTAGGCTGAGCAAACCTAATCCTAGTGCTGAGTGACTCTGAAAGACTCACTATAAACCACACATTAGCAAAGCAACACAAAGGCTACAAATAAACTCTTAAACTTAACATTCAAAAATGATTTCTAAAACACATCATTTTCTTGTCTCTAAATAAACTCCAAACAAACTCCTGAGAGACGCAACAAAGAAACTCAACATTTTTCTGTTCTGTCTGGCAGAAGTTACTATTAACATTCATTATCTACAGAGAATAAATACATAGAGTTAATATCTTAAAAATGAGCAAACAAGGGATTTAGATGCAATGGATGAAAGGTCAACAGGTCACCAAAATCATTAACATTTAATCGTGGCCATTTACAACTGAGCCATTACAAACTGAGCAGCTGGCGTTTGTGAATGAAACTACTGCACAGTAAGCAGAGGAAGGTGGATTGGAAATGACTAAAAATTCACATAGGCTGTCCACTCTGAGGAAAAAAAAGGCTTCTTATTGGTTTCAGCAGATGTCGGCACATTACCATATTCCTGTCCACTCATCCTCCATTTGTCTTCAAATTGATTTTAAGATTCTGCTGATCACTGAGGCCCGTCAGGGCCAGACTATCCAGCAGAAATGTTATGAGACAGTTTGCAGCTTTAGCCTGTGAGGTGGTTAATCCAGAGTCGAGTCAAACCTCCACAGGTGGCCGTGCTTTGGCCACGAGGACACGTCAGCTTTGACACGACTTGTAGAATCAGTGACCTTTAAACCACATTTTCCATTTAGTGCATAATAAATTTAAACTGATGTCCTGTATTTTGCATTTTTGAGTCACTTTCTTTTGTTGCTGTTATTATTTTAACTGTCCTTTAATCTGCCTGGTTGGATCTGACCTTTCTGTTGGTCTTCCTAGTTACCTGCTGAGTATCCAACATTTACTAGTTTGTCAAAGCGCTTTGTAAACTCATTTTTTAATGGTGAAATTTATTATATTATATTAGAGCCCAGCTTAGAAATTCATATTTTTAGCTTTTTAACTTTTCTGTTTTTTCCAGTGTGGGGGAAATCTGCTCCAATCTAAATGATAAAAATCACACTCTCTTCCTCAGACAAAGAGCATTTTCATTATAAAGACAACTTTTTTCAACTTCAAGGGTGTTGCAGGGAAGGTTTGCCTGCTGCCAGTGATAGTTAGCAGTTATCTGGCAGGAAGTCTGTGAGTACGTGTGCTTGTAAGAGTCTTGTCCAGTTGTTACATTCGTATAATGAACTGGATTCTTGCAGTTTAAGTTTAGTGCTGGATTCTGAGATAAGTGCTTGCCAGATGTGCGTGTGCAGCCACACCATCATAGCGTATCTTTACCTTTGAAGTTATCCAGAGTGTGACTGAGAAAGCACTGGGCTGTCCAGAGGTACAGCACCTCTAGAAAACATGTTTGTCAAGCTCATTTAGGCTATTCCTGCTACTCAAATTCAGCCGGACCTCACGGGTGTCAGGCTTCACTCAATAGGGTATTATGGTATTATCCTCCACACAAAATAAGTACAAAGTTACTCTTCAAATGTTAAACAAAGCCGACACAGACGTCCCTCGAACCTGCATTCTTTCTAATGGCCAGCAGGGGGTAACGCCCCGACTCCAGAAAGAAGTCAAATTTCATGGAAGTCGATAAGAAAACAGTCCCTGAGTTTATGGTCTCAATCACATATTTCAGTTCATATTTAACACAGAATGATGTTCATTTTGGAAGTTATGGCTCCACTGAGAGTAAAAGAGGGCACGATTTGGGGTTTCCTGGACTTTCCTGGTTTCTCTGTCACATCTACCCACTGCTCATCACTAAGTGCTGATTTAAGGTCAGTGGCCAAAATGCTCAACTGGAGGCTTTGAAACCATAATTTAGGGGGAAAAAAGGTGAAGTCAAGGTAGCTACATCCATAACTGTAGTGCAACCTTGATGCAACTTAAAGATTATTGCTTGACATCCAAAATATCTGCAACAACTGAAAAGTAACAACTGTTTATTTTCATCAAAGTCTCATGACTTCAAGTTACTTTAGAAAGTTAGTAGCAAAAAAACATTTTTGCATATATGAATAACTATGAGATTAATCAAACAATCCAAATGGACTTCATGTTGACATTTGAAAGCAGCCTGCATCAGCTTTCAAAATTCAGGATTTCAGAAGGGTGCAAAGTGAGAGAGAAAAAGCAAATGCAATCAGCAGGTGAGAGACTGAGTCTGAAAGGAGCACTAAGTGCAGCTGGGAGTTACTGTTCTGTTTTTAATTTTGGGCAGGCGTGCACGGTTTGGCATGATGGTTTGAGTGCAGGCTAGTGTCAGTTCAGACTCATCTCTGTAACACATTTCATTTTCTATCCAGCTCTCATTCTTTCTTTGATCTGAGTGTCATCCAAGCCAAAACACCAGCACGCCACAGTGAAGCTGGTAATCCCATGACTATGAAAGCTTCTCCTGATCGACACAGATCCTCAGTGTGACATCAGCATGGCAACTGTTATCTACACTAACACACGTGTAGTAAATGTGAGCACACAAAAGTTATGTAAGCTTACACAGCTGCCAGCCCTCTTTATAGCTGAATGCACTGAAACTTCTGTCTATAATCATCCGTTTTAAGGAGAAGAAACAAAAGCCACAGATGTGACTGGTACACATTAGTCCCAGAGAGGTCCAAGAGTCAGACTGCACATCTGTCAGGGTCTCAGCACAGTCACCATCCAGCTGTGAGGAGGGGACTTCTTCCCTGTTCCTGAGCAACGCAACCATATTTAGACTGAGTCTTGTTTATAATGGGCTTGCTATTTACGATGCATCACACTGGAAAATGTCAGTTCAGTACAAAAATATAGCTGTGAGGAGCTGAAAACTCATAAGAGTATATATGTTGAGACAGACACATTTGTCTCACTGCTCTCACTGAAACTTTTCCTTATAGGGAATCAGATTGACGTGGAATTCCTTCTTGAAGCCTCCAACATTGCTCAAAGGCAGCACACTGCTTCTGCACCCCAACTGAGCCTACCTGTTGCTAATGAGACTCAGGTGTTAATTAGCCATTTAGCTACTGCAGGGGGCTATGTGGTTCCTCTTTTCAACAATTATGGTCATAATAATTAGTATTTTACCAAAGTTTTATTC
>JASGAU010374934.1:0-19435 GCA_030220045.1 Australoheros facetus | reverse complement strand
TTTAAATCTTTGCTAAAGACTCATCTTTATGGTCTGGCTTTTAATTCGAGCAAATCTTGACATTTTGTATTTATTTAGTTTTTATATTTTGTCTGGATTTTTGTTTGTGTGTTGATGTTTTGTATTTTATGCATTGCCTGTGAAGCACTTTGGTCCATTCTGGTTTTTAAATGTGCTATATAAATAAATTTGACATTGACATTGACATTGACCTCAAATCAACAGCTACACTGTTTAAACTTGGACTTGAAACTGATTGTTCCAACAGAACAACAAACCCAAACACACATCAAAACTGGTTGTGGAATGGCTAACATAAAGCAGGCTGACATTAAGCTTCTGAAATGGACTTCCCAAAGCCCCGACCTCAACCCTATAGAAAATTTGTGGACCATGCTTAAAGGCTCGGTCTGTGCCAGGAAACCAAGCAGTTTAAATAAACTCTACCAATTCTGCCAAGAACAGTGGTCAAATATCCAACCAGAATTATGCCAGAAGCTTGTTGATGGCTACCAAATGCATCTAGCTAAGGGATATGTAACCAAATATTAGTGGGGGTAAATGTATATATTTTAGCCTGTATGTACACTTTTGACCCTCTGTGGATTAGAGAAAATCCAAAATAAATTCAATCTTGCGCAGCCAATTTTTATTTTTTTAAAGTCATTAAAGATGTATGCTGTACAATCATTTCAGCCTGGGAAAAGAGCAGTTCAAAGAAATCATTAAAAGCCCCAAATTACCAGGACATTCATTCCCATGAGAAGTGTATGTAAACGTGTGACCACAACAGAATATGGATAAAATATGTAGACAATTAAATCTTCCAAAGGCCACAAATTACAGTTGACCTGACATACCTGACCCATAGCAGTATAACTACTCATTAACAGGGATGATAAGAGTAAACTCTCTTATTTGGTATTTATTGTGGTGTGGATGCATGTTTCAGATCATAATTTTATTGTTTTCTCCTTACACCGTTTCACAGTATACACATTTTACAACAGAACTGAAGCTTTTCTTCATGTAAAGTTTTATTGTACATTAAAGTACTTCATACTGTGGGACATGCCGGTAAAACAACGAGTTTATGGTTCTGCTGAAACATGCTGAAGATGTATTGGTGCCTGTTTGGCAGCGGTTTTGTATTCAGGAATAGTTAGGACATACATACTGTATGCCCTTGTTTTATTTTGTGACAAAGTAAAATCTGTAGATTTAACTATTATTATTGTGTCTGTTAGCCAGGTAAAACAGCAAGCCCTTCTTCTGTTCAATATTTGCTTAAAATAAAATGTCCAGTTTTAAATATAAATAAAAAATTTTATGTAAGAGTGAAGTAACAAAGATGCAGAGCTCTTCATATCCACTAGAGGGAGATGTCATGTGAAGAACCATATGCCTGAAATCTCATGAAAAAACAAGAAACTTCACTAACTGCGTCCCCCTCTTCTTTGGATCATATTTGTATAGCTTCATCCATTCATGTGTGAGTCTCAGTGTCGTGTGTTGACCCAGCTGAGTGTGTAGGAGCTGTGTGCATTTGCTACTGTCTGTTTTAGGACACTGTGACCCTCTCCTGCAGAGCTGTGAACCAGCTTGAGTCCAGAAGCTTGAAGACCCTGAAAGACACTGAACCAATAGCGGAGCACTTCCTCGTTGCTTCCGCCCACCTCAAACCCTGCCCACTCCAGGTGCACCTTGGCAACAAGATGATGGACATTTTGCAGAGTTCCTGCCTCAATCCAGTTCTGGAAAACTCGCCACTCACCACTTAGCAAATCAGCATACAGGAAGTGTACCTAAAGAGAAGAAAGAACAGAGGAAACTATGGCTCTGGTCTGGCACCTCCCCACCCTTCCAAGTGCATACATGGGAAGCATAAGTAAGGGAGAGCAGCAGCAAAATGCTGGGTACAGAACAAAGCAGGCATCAGTGACAACAGAAATGGCACTGATTAAGTCAGGAACAGCATTTTCTGCCACCACTGACTAGTGAAATTGAACTCAGCTTTCCAAAAAAAAAATGGTTAATCACATTTAATTTACAATTTAATGGAGAGGGCAATTACTTTTTCCACACAGGGCCAAGTAGGTTTGGATACTGTTTTTCCCTTTAATAAATGAAATCATCATCTAAAAAGTGCATTTTGTATTTACTCAGGTTTTCTTTTATCAATATTTCATTTTGTTTGATGATTTTAAACATGTAAGTGTGTGAATATTTAAAAAAAAAATGAAAACAGGAAGAGGGCAAACACTTTTCACAGCACTGTATAGCATAAATGTTGTGCAGCCACACAGGTTTAAAGGCTAGCAATGGCACCAGCCACATGTGTAGGCTACGTCGTAGTCTCTACATAGAATCAAAGCAGAAGTCTAAATTACACTTGAGTCTACACACTTGAGCCAAATTTGGGCCAAAATGGATGAGGCATTCAAACGTCAGAACATGAGAATTAATTTGGCCACACCCACCTAACTTTTCTTGTCAAATCAGGGGGAAATTATACATAATATGTCTAATCAAACACATGTCAGCTCTCTGGATTGTCGATCATTTCTCCCTCCAGTGGTGGCACTATTGCTCACATGTCTATGAAGCTATTGTATATTTTTGCCTTCATGCAGTGACACTAATTATTTATAGATGAATGTATTGGACTGCTTCCTATTCTGTCACTCAGCACACAATCAAACTCCAGGTATGTAGTTCCCTCTTGTGGCTACAAGATGCAACTGGGTGATTCACTCACTTAAACTGTTGCCATGGCAGCCAGGGATGGCGCAGAGCCCTGTTGCTATGGGAACATCTGAGTAAAAGAGCTTTCTGGGTATGTTGGGGTGAAAAGACTCTAAGGTATGTTTGTTTGGCACTGTTTCTCTAAATTTCTGTGTGTGCGTGTGTCTTACTGTGTGATGTCCCAGAGTTGCCATGATGTCTGCCAGCGTTTGAGAAACACCACCCGGGTTTCCTCTCCTCTTCTGCGTGCGCTTCTTTGGAGCTCGCCACTCAAGCCACATTTTGTGTTGGCTGACCACGCCTCCATCACCATGGTTACTAGCCAAACTGTTGCCAAGGTGACCACCAGATGCATTAGAGTTGCTGGGATCAAAACAGTGTACTTCACATCCCAGCCCCAACACAGTCTTCAGAAAGTCTGCATCTCCCCCATCCATACTAGAGAGACAAAGACAGACACAGAAAGAAAGACAGAGAGGCAGGAGAGCACAAAGGTGGTTTGAACATTATTGCATGCATGATTAAATATGCATTGCGCTGTTTATTCCAAGTGAACCAGTGATAAGAATGCATAGCAGCACATGCGCTGACATAAGGTAACAGACAAGTGGCACACCTGAAGGAATATGCAACACACGTTTTGTGTGAAGCTGGAAGGAGCCAGTCCTCAGCACACAGCAGCCAATGGGCTGGTGCTGCAGGGTGCTGAGCTGGCTGAGCCCGCCCTGGAGATAAAACCTTGGAGCAGTTCAGCTGGGGACAGACAAGAGGAGAGAGTCACATAAGACGGGCTGGATAGAGGTCTGGAAAGAGTGTGACACAGAATTAGCATTCATATGAGAAGAGAGGAAGCTAAAGAAGAAGTTGTTCAGAGAAGTGGCTTGTCTTGTGTAATTTGTGAGAACATTTCAGAGTCATGGCTTCAAGTGTCTTTGAGTAAACCAAATTGTTTAATGATAAAATCAATTTGATGGTAGCTGTTTGATAATTGTAAATCTGAGGTGCTTTAATTTGTTGCACGTATTGAATAATTAAAGGGGACTGATTCTGCTTTTTCTTTTTTTTGTCACATATACTGTTATAATGTGCTCATATTAGCATGGCCAAAGTCAAGTCATGCGGTCAGACTAAATTTCAGGCTTCAGACGGCTCATAGAGTTCATTGACTGGCTGTCCTTATATGGTGATCTCAGGCAAAAACTTCTGTCTATGAGCACAGAAGCCCCACCCACCTGCAGTTGAAGCATTTTGTTTGGGAGTGGCAGCCAATCAGAAGGAACCTGGCTTGAAGGGAGACAGAGGAAATAAAACATTTTTTTCCACACAGAAGATGAACTAAGATGCTCCCCTAAGGTCTAATATTAAATAAAGAAATAATTTAAACTATCATGCAAAACCACTCTAGTTAAGTCCAAGAATAAAAGTATGGAGTATTATCAATCCCCATTAACCCAAATGAAACCCTCAACTACCCCAGTTGATATAAAGTTTTTGACTCCATTGAGCCCTCTGTGGTCACTCTGATAAATTGCTCTATGCTGTCAGACTGTGTCCCCAGCTCTATTAAACAGGGGTTTATCCAACCCCTGCTGAAAAAAGCAAACCTGGACCCATCACTACACACAAACTATATATCCATTTCAAAACTTCTTTTCATTGCCAAAATTTTAGAAAAGGTTGTTGAGAAACAATTAAGGAAGTTGCTTGAGAACCACCATATTCTTGATAACTCAGTCTGGTTTTAGGAAGCTACATTCCACTAAAACAGCTCTCCTTAAAGTCCCAAATAACCTTTTGATGCCTACTCAGTCCTTGTTTTGCCGGACCTAAGCTTCACCTTCAAGACCGCATCCACTGCTTAAACCACAAGGTAGGGATTTCCAGCCCTGTCTTGGAGTGGTTCATTTTATTTCTTACTGAGAGAACACTTTGTTCTCAGTGGGAAGTTTTTGGTCAGATGTGGCTAGATTATCTTGTGGTGTTCCACAAGGATCTGGTTTAAGTCCCATGTTATTTTCCTTGTAAATTCCGTCATATTGTTAGTAGTTTTAAAACCATTTCTTATCATCTGTATCATCTTTTGCATCTTCTTTAAAAGCTAATACACAGAATCTTGGGTTCATCTTTGATCAGTCTTTGACTTTTGATGCTCACATCAAATCTTTTGCATTTTCCACTTAAGAAATATTGCTAAACAAAGGACTGTTGTCTCAAAAAAGTGAACTGGAGATGCTTGTTAATGCCCTCATGTCCTCCCGCTGAGATTATTGTAATGCTCTTTTTTCTTGTCTGTCTAAAGCATCTATTAATCGCCTCTAATCTGTCCAAAATGCTGCTGCAAGGTTTTAAACTCACTCTCATAAATTCTCTCTCATTACCCCATTGTTAAAGCGTTTGCACGGGCTTCCAGTCAAGCTACAAAGTGAGGCCTCCACTCATATATCGATCTACTTTGCCTCTGTTCTCCAAGCTGGATCATTAGGTCTACATATAGAGGTCTTCTTGTGATTCCACTTACCCATCTGAAAACTAAGGCGAATTGTGCATTCCAAACCGTAATGCCAAAACCTTAGTGGAAGAGCTTATTACTTTCTCTTTGCACCCTTGAATCTGTGGTATCCTTTAAAAACAGCTTAAACCTGATCTATTCAGACAAGCACTTAGGTAATGTTTTTGTGTTGTTTTACTTTATTCAGGTGTGTTCATTTTGATCATGCTTTTAATACTTCTGTAAAGTCAAACAATTGAACCAAACATTGAAAAAATGATGATTTAGGCAAAAAACAAAACAAAACAACCATAAAACAAAACAACAACAACAAAAAACTTTCATTAAAAAAGACTTAGGCCATTTTTTTTAAAGAGGGTGACGATATATAACTTTCCTTCCCCGTTCCCCCAGCACTTGGTGTTGCATAAGTCTTTACTCTTGTTTGGGAGTTTCCTGTCTGGAACAGAAAGTCCTTACTGGCTGAAGATTTGGCAGATTCCTGCTGCCAGCATATTGACAGTGCTTGACTGATCATATTACTGCTATGTTAACCCCCACACTAGTCTGCAGTCAAAGAAGTGTAGTAGTAAAAAAGTGAAGCTGTTTTTTTTATTTATTTTTTTTTATTATTGATTTCTGTTAAGGCTTGGCAAGGTCTAACTCTTGGCTACAAAAATTTTAAGCCCCCACTGAGCTGGAGTATAGCTTTCAAGGATTGCGCTATTTATTGGACCAGTGGTTTCCAACCTAAGGGCTGGGACCTCTCCAAGGGGTCAGAAGATAAATTTGACCAGATTTTAAAAAGCCAAGAAAAGACAAAGAAAACTGTTGACAGATGAAAATTTGTTTTTCCTTCTTCATAACTTTCCTTGTGAAATACAGGATTTTTTTTTTAAGCAGACACTTTTTTTTAAAGGGTCACAACTCATAAGTTTGTGTATTAGAATTAGTATTCAAGTTGTGTTGCGTAAAGTAAATTATGTTAGGGATTTTCAAACCCTGAGATTACTTTTGCAATTGCTGTTTCAGTTTGGATACCTGAGGAAAGATTTTTCTGTGAATATCACTGCAGCATTTTGGATGGTGTTCTGTGCAGCCTACCTGTGGCCTTGTAATATACTGGATGATTCGATTGAGTTCTGCTGTGAAGGATGGCTCGCCTGCTGCCCACAGCTGCACTTCCAATGCTCTGGGTCCCACCTGGGAACATGCATGACGTGTATATATAGATACTCCAGCGCAAGGAATACCAATAGATCCGAGAGAATTTGGAATGTGGCTAAATAATGCATAGGAATGGCAGTAAAGTGTGCAAGTGCCCAGGTAGGAGTGCAGAGAAGGCAGGTCACAGGCACTGACCTCCATCATGCTGGTATTTGCCTGAGGTGCCGTAACATACAAACACAGGCTTGGACACACAACCCCCCCACCCAACTCAGAATGAACCTTTTGGTCACCATGGCAACCTCTGTGGGGAGTGGGGGTGATGATTCAATAGAATGAGTCAGAGTTTAGCCTTGGGCAGATAAAGAGACAGTGAGAGAAGAGCAGAGTGAAAGCGAGAGGGCGTGAGGAGTGAGAGGTGAAGAGGGGACAGATGCACCTACACACAAACACAGATGGAGGCTGTAGCACTCTGCAGCTGAAGGGCAAAGACAGAAAGACGAAACAGCTGTCATCTCTCTCTGATGTGGGGTCAGTGCTGAGCTGCGCCCCCTGCCCTCACCTGTTCCATCATGCCTGTAATAATTCAGCGAGCCCTGCACAAACTGGCCCAGCATAATAAATGAGCTGGATGAAGACACTACGGCAGCAGCAGGGTAGCATAAAAAAAAAAGAAAAACTGCAATCCTGCTTAGCAATGGCATGATCCCAGTATCTGTTTCCCACTTAAGTTCATTTTGAAATTATCTGTAAACTTCATTCATAAATTTCATGTACTGTAGGCGAAAATCAAATTTTCATTTATTATCCCCCAAAAAAGTCTAAAGGTGTACTTTAATAAAACATCTGATGCATAAACTTTTCCTCCGCGCTACATTACGAACCTGGCGCGAGTGCATCTCGTTCTCATCCTCAAAGGCTTGTGCCCCCTCCCTCCTTTCCCCGTCGTCCGCCTCGGCCTCCTCCTCCACGCCGGGTCGCCAGGAACGCGTTCCCCGATGCCGTGAGCTCCACTTCGGTTCAATGCTTATAACGGAAAATGCAACCCCTCCGTCCTGCTCCTGTACCCCTATCCACACCCGTGCGGCTCCAGGTAAAAGTGACCCGACGACGAGGAGCTGGAGTGCGAGGAGAAGCGGTGGGATTAAGAGGAGCAGTGCTCCCGAGCGGAGAGAGAGACCGCAGCGGCCCCTCCACCGCGCACAGGTCCGCATTCCTCCACCTCCGTGACGGCTCCGGGGAACATCGCCGGCGCTGTGCCCTGTGATGCAACTTTTTTTTTCTCTCTCGCTTTTTTTTGTTGTTAGTTTTCCCGGAGGGCTGAGGAAAGTCCCAGCTGAGATCTCCCCTCCTCCACGACCTCCTCCTCCTCCTCCTCCTTGTCATCCCCAGGGGAAAGTTGCTGGTGACGAAGCGCATTCCTCGGTCAGCGGTGGCCTTATTGACACAGTGACCGCCGCTTTATTTAACCTATAACTAACTAGGTTATAATTAACAGACATGTCGGTTAGAAAATACCCTTTCCGCTTTATACTGGACGAACAGCCTAACTCTAACGTTAAAAAAGTGCTTTGTTTATTAAAATGATGAGCAACTAGTGATATTCTTCCGCCAAAGTAGCGTGAGTCATATAAATCACCATTTATTATTATTTTTAGGGTATTACAAATATTGAAATTTGAATAAATAAAACTTAAGGTTGATGCATTTAAGATGCACAGTCACGGATTGTGGTCTTTACTTTTACAGAAGTTTGGAAAGTTTAATTTTATGCTAGAACTCTAAATACTCATTTTGCTCCACAAGATTAATTTCTTAGGGTACTTAGAATATAACGCTTTCTGATGGTATCCATCTACAACATAACATACTTAGAAATAAATGCGTTAATCCAGTTTTAAGAAACTTCTTTCTTGTAGGCTGGGGTATAAACACAATGAGCAAAATGGTGTAATTATATAAATGTTTCCATGATGGAGTTTAGATCAGTTTCATTAATAAACCAGTAACGTGTCCTCAAATCTACTAAATAATAAAATAGATGACTTCAAGTGTTACCTCTATTTAAGTAACATGTCATACTTGAGAAATAATCATACAGATAATGACAGATTATTGTTATTAGATTTGCTCCTGGTTGTGGGATGAAATTGGCTGTGATTTTCCTTAAATTAAACACAAAAGAGAAGCTGTTGTATGTAAATGCAACCGCAGTGTTTTATATAAATGCCACACAAAAGAAAAATCTGACAGAGAGCTGTCGCTCTGCACCCTCCCCCTCTCTGTCTGTCATGTAGTGTTGTTGACAGTTCGTGCACCCTTCCACCATACAGTGGAATGTCACAGCAAACACATTTCCTCCAGCCATGTCTGAGTCTATTTAGTCAGCTTGTTGACAAACTGTACACAATATGCAGCCAGTAAACTTACCCCATCTGCTTCCTTTCTCTCTAATTCTCTGTCTGGCACGCACATGCATATACACAAGCTGCAGATGTACAGTATTTGCTGTATAGTAGCAAGTTTCCCTGTGAGGACATGCAATAGGCATGGGATCCTTTCCTGTCAGCTCTCTGGTACCAGCGGTCTTTGGTTAGTTGCTTTAAAACATTTCCTTATTTGGATGAAGAATTGTGAAACTACAGGGTTTTTTTTTGGTTTTTTTTGAGGGGGGGATGGGTATTTTTGTTTTAGTGGCTTTAAAAACCTCTTCGACACCCTTTTCTGATTTCCTCAGTCTGGTTTCTTTCTTTTTCCTCCAACATATCCTCCCCTGCTCTCCCAACCATCTATTCCTCTCCTCCCCTCCCTTTCACTCCCTGTCGAATTGTGTCCTTGACTGAACTCGCTCGCTCGCACACTCGCTCACAGTCCCAGACAGCCTGGGCAAAGCCCAATACTTTGGGAGGCTCTAAAACACAGCCACACACAAGCACGCTCACACCTCCCCCTTAATCCGGCAAAGAAGCTGAACGCTATAGACAAGATTACCAATGGCAAGAACAGAATGTGTATTTAAATATTTTGCACCTCAGATACATACATGATATGTAACAGACAGATATACAATTTTTTTTTCATCACAAAAACCACCAAACAACACAAGACCACAGAAAAAGAAGGGAGAGAGTGAAAGAAAGAATTAGGCCCCGCCAAGACTTTGGTGTCTGGGAAGCTTCACTCCTTTAGACCCCACAGGCACGCACGCACGCACACTCATACGCACACATGTAGGCACATGTACACACAAATACATGCATGTCACACGGACGCACCCTCTGTCTCAAATTTGCACACAGAAAACAAGAGTCTCTTTGGGGCCATTGTGTAATTTCAATGTCTCTTTCCCTTGTAGTTAAAACAGCAAAACACAGGATGTTAAGTCTCCATGCTGCAGTCCCCCCCCCCACCCCCACAGCAGAGAAACCATGGCAGAACGCAGAGGAGGGCAAGTTGATGACGGGCCTTCACAGCGAACAGAGGCCCCCTGGCTTGGAGCTGGAGTCATATGTACAGATGCTGGTATTTCAAGAGCAGAAACTGATTTAGTCCACTTTTTCTCTTATGGGACACAACACAAGGAGTGCACAGAGAGGGACATTTGCTAGGCTTATGGTATTTCAGAAGTTGATTTGGGCTCAGATGCGGTTCAAGTTTGGGCACAAGACAGAAATGCAGAGCTGAGAGCAGAACACAGTTGCTGGTTTAGCCGAGGAGGGGAGAAAACAGAGAAAATAAACACAGAGAGAGAGTAGTGTGATCCTAGTTTGCCCACATTGCAGATACAGAAAAATAATGCAAAGATTTGGTGAGTTAGACTTCTGGGAAACAGAGTCCTCTGTGTATCACAGCAGGACTCAGAGGGATGAGGAAATAGGTCTGTCTTTGTCCATGAGCGTCTGGTATTCATCTGTCAGCTCCTCCTGGCCGTTCCCTCATTCCAGCGCAGAGTGTGAGTGAGGGCGCACATGTATGACTTCATGTGGTCATGTTTAGGTAGTGAACTAATCCGCGCATGCGTGTCTTGTGTTTGTGCGCGTGTGCATTTGTGTATGTGCATGCTCGAGTATGTGAGTTGATCTTGATTGTCAGTGCTGGAGAATTAAAGCTTTAACTGTCCAAAGCTGGCAGCTAAATTCTCACCCTTCATTTCACAGTCTCTCACAAAGAAGTCCCTTAAAGAAAAAAAAATGTTTGCAAATCTGTAAAAGCTTGAATTGAATGCACCTGAAAAGAAAACAGAGAGAGGGAGAGACAAAGAGATGAAAAGAGAAAATAAGAGTAATATGAGACAATGTTTTTGACATATATTTTACACTTTTTTTTTTCTTTTTTTTTTTTTACAATTTTAGGCTATTTTTAACAGTTCCTTATACAATGACTGTGCTTCCAGTCAGAGCATATTTTATCATTTTGGTGTCAGCTTTGCTGTGGCCATTTTTATCAAAAAAATGAAGGTTTTCATTCCAGCCTACAGAGTTATTATATGGAGTTTGACAGCCTAGAGAGGTTTTACAAACTGCAGTAAAACACATTCAAATTTGCATGCAACCTCCAATAAAAAAAAGTGCAAATATGGACCGAGAGAACATGTGCAGAGCGGGGCTCAAAAATGAGAAGTAACTGTGGGCCCATTTCTTTGGCATTGTTTACTGGGGAAGAACAGTGAAACTTGGTTTTACATGCTTGGTGGAGACAGTGTCCTATACCTTTTCAGTGCTTTATTTATTTATTTTTTACTATTTTGTTTCTTGGATAAAAAACCCCCAAAATGAAACAGTTTTATTATTGATGCCCCCTCCCCTTTAGCTCACAAACAGATTAAAAGTAGCTTCTTTCACTGTAAAACTTATTTGGCATCAAATGGCTCGTGTACACAGATATAAGCTTCGCACTAGGCTTATTATGTTTTTGATGGATTATTACTAAAAGGTGACCTGTTCCATTTATCATTGAATAAAAATACTGTTGTTAATGTTGCTCTGCAAAGAAATTCTATCAGCACACTGCGTCTTTTCAGCTGCCGTTACAGTTTGTGTTTGAGATACATTTCAGATATGAATTTAATTACAAAACAGTAACAAAAATAACACTTGTGCTTCATCACCCAGGTAAATATTATGTAATATTAATTACTTGATTTATTGATTTATTTGTGATGTATTTTCTTTCACTGCACTCTTTTCCATGTGTATATTGTCCTTGAGAATCAAACGCTCACCTGCTGTTACAGGCTTGTGACGCTGAAGCTGTCATCACCGGCTGGGTCCAGGAGCTGGCACAGCACCCCACCACCCTGAGCCGCTTGGGAGGGGTAGCGGTGTCCCATGCCTTGGTAGGATTGTTGGGGCACAGAGTAGCCACTAGTGTCCTCCTGATGGGGCGAGGAGTCCAGGGGAGGTTTGGGGTATGGGGAATTAGGCAAGGGACCCTGCCGATGGCCTGTGCTCATGGCGTGGGGGGTCAAATCCCGCTTGTGTGGGGTAATGGCAGAGGGAGGGCTGCGCTCCTCATAAAGCATAGGTGTTGCGTGGGAATGGAGGCCAGGGCTGGGGTTAGAGTGTGTATGTGAGGGGAGGTGGGTGTTGAGGTTGGTGTGTGTGTTGTGGTGCGGCTGATTGTTGGAGTGGGAGAGAGGGCTGCTCTGTAGGTGTGATGCTGGATGTGTGTTAGTGTGTGAGCTCAGGTGGGGCTGTGAGTTAGAATGATGTGCATCATGGGGAGTTGGAGTCAAATGTGTGTGTGTGGTTGCATTTGGGCTAGAGAGTGAATTACCGGGTGTATTTCCATGAGGACTCGTGTGCGGGTTGCTATGTGCGTGCACGGCTGTATTTGAGTGTGTGTGTGGGCTGGGGCTGCCGCTGTGCGATGCCTGTCCGTACCAGTAGGGGGAGCTGCAGTAGCTCGGGGAGTCGTACTGTGAAAACTGTGGGTCTTTCGGAGGGGGGCGGTGTGAGGGACTGAGTGCAGTGCCACAGTGGGGTGTTAACCGCGGTGAGGGGGAGCAAGATGGGGAGAAGGTCCTGGAGGGGACAAGGTGGTAAGACTGGTGTGGAGGAGGGGTAGGCTTGGGTGGATAAGGAGGAGAGGAGACACTGGGTGAGAGGGAAGAGGAGGACTCTCCAGGGTATAAGGCTGGATACCGTTCCTCAGAGGATGGTGTGGAGGGGTGGGCAGAATAAGGGGAGGGGTACTCACAGGGGTCCTGGAGGTAGCTGGAAGGTGGTGCAGGATTAGGAGTAGCCAAGGGAGAGAGGCTGCTACTGTCTCCGCTGTAATAATCCAGCCCTTCCTGAAATAGCCCAGACCCCTCTGGACCTACAGCAGACACTACTGGTCCCACTCCTGATGTAGAGGCAGCCTTGCCCCTGCCTTTGGACCCTGCTGGCCTCTCCCTCTGGCAGGGAGACAGACCTCCTCTGCCTCCCCTTGACCCTCTGCCCCGTCCTCCAACCCCTCCCCGCTTAGGTCCAGGAGTAGGCGTTGGGGAAGGACTGGATGGGGAATCAGAGTGCAAAGCAGAAATTCCTTCTTTTTCTAAATGTGGTTCAGTCCGTTTCCTGCGACCACGGCCAGGTTTGCTGGTCCCCCCACCCTGGAAGAGGACGTTCTGGCTCCAGTTATAAGAAGGTCCTGAGGCACTCTCATGCCAGTCCATCATCAACTTCTCCAGACTGGACAGACTTGATTGGCCCCCTTCTCCACTGACAGAAACAGACTCATTCTGTTTGTATGTGCCACATGTGGAGCTAGGGCCACTAGCAGTAGCTGCAGAGCCAAGATGTGAAGAGTCAGAAGAGGATTCTGATAGACTTTCAGGGAAGGGTTGTCGTTTGGCCTTCTGGGGGGTGTAGTTTGAGATATCCAAGATGTCTTTGGACTCACTGGATCCATATTCATTATAGCCATGGTACTGAGACCCAAAGCTGTCTGTTGACCAACCACCATAACCTTGTCTGAAAAAATATAAAAAAAATACCAACATATATTATACAACAAAAACCACTTAAGCATTATTTGTGCAAAAGAGTTTTCACTGCTCTTTGTTGCAGTTTAACAAATCAGTAATAGGCTACAATGACAACTTGTAATTTTCACAAGGTGGACATGGTGATATTAAAAATTGTGTGCTAGAGCAAAACATTTATAATGAGAAATGTAATCAGATGATCAGGCCTATATTCATTTGCACTTGATTTTTGTTTTTGTTTATTTGTTTTGATGAAAGAAAATATTTAGCTACATGCATTTACATTTAAATTCCTTTTAGACCAATTCAAATGTTTATGTGATAATTCCAGAATTACTTCTATTAATTAGTGTAGTATTTCTTTTAATGATACCAGACTTGTACAAGTGATTTACCTGAAGTTCCACTGATTGGCGTTGTATTGTTTGTACCCCTCTAGTGAGGAGGAGATGAAGGGGCTACTTTTGGCCACAGACATGTATCCTCCTCCAGGTGATGTCGGCCCTGTCGAGTCCCCCCGCATCACAGAGGAATGACTTGTTGGATATCCACTGTAGCCCCGCTTGGCTGTGGCTTGATAGCTGGAATAACCCATTTGACTGACAGGGTTGGTCTTACCACTGTTGTTACCAGACCAGCTGCAGTCTGAGGACCTATGTGGCACCACAGGAGAGGAGCAGGAGTAGCCAGAAGAGTAATGGCCATAAGAGGTGGGATGGAGGGAGCTAGGAGAGTGCGAGAGAGATGGAGGAGTGGATTTAGGATAGGTAGAAGTGGTGGGGGATGTTTGGGCCAGGTTCCCATAGTTATATGGAGGCCTGGTTGAGGAGCCATGTGTCTGGGATGAACCCTCCGCCCCAGAATTTGCACCCTTAGTGCTCCACTTAGAGAAAGCAGTAGACCAGCTGTGACTTGTAGCTGGGCTGGATGGCTCAAATCCAGGGGTGGATGAAGCTTTGCGGGGGTCTGACTGTGTGGAGGAGATGTCCAGCAGGTCTGAAGAATCATCAGAGTCGAGCAATGATCGGAAATAACCAGCAAAGAGGCCTTGTGAGTCCTCCCCAGCTGCCCCAACTCCTCTGCTCCCTCCTGGGCTGCTGTAGGCACCTCCCCGTCCAACTTCACAGGAGAAGCCCCCCCTTGAGGAGCCACAGAGCTGATACCCACCCAAGCCTTTCTCTTTATCCATAGGTCCCTCTTCACCCCAACCACCTGCCCCATTGGGCCAGTCCTGTCCTATGGACATCCCACCCCCTTTAAATGCACCATTTTTTCTCATACGTCTCTTTCTGACTATTTTCTCGCCTCCAGGCACTGTTCCTACTACACCACCTCCTCTACCCACCCCACCTCCACCCACACCCTTTCCTCTTTTCCTAGGTAATCCATGCTCAGACAGGGGGCTCAGTTTCCGCTTTTTTCCAATAGATTCAAAGAAGTCACTGAAGGTGCTCTTATTGCATTCTCTGCCCCCGATCCCCCCTGCTGCTCCTCCTCCTCGTCCAACGCCTCCTCCCCTGCCACCCCGTGGGCGTCTAAATCCAGTGAGCCGGTGCAGCAGGGTGGATATTCCAGGGTTTTCTGAGGGGGTATGAAAGCTTTCTGGCTCACTAGGTGTCCAGCAGCGAGGTGGGGAGCACCGGCCAGTGGCGGGAGGCTGGCGGTTTAAAAAGGCCAGTTTGGAGAGAACATCCCCATATTCAGTTTTCACATCATTTGTATCATTAACATAGGATGGATATGGAAAAGGGAGTTTAGTCCGTCGCCGCCTCCGGGGCTTCTTGGGCTGGTCTCCATTACCACCAGGGTTCCCAGCATTTGGAGGCTCCCCCTGTATTCCTGGCAGAGGTTGTTTAGGCGGTCGTCCCCGCCTGCGTTTGAGGATAACAGGGAGTTCTCCAGGAGGGAACATCACCATCACACTCTTTCCGTTGTTCTTCATTCGGAGGAGTGCGGTTGGCTCTCGGGCTGCCTCTGAGCCCTCTACATTGCCATCATTACTTTTCTCTGTCCCTGTGACTGTTTCCAAATTAGAAATTTTGTAGCTCTTCTGTCGGCGGCTAAGACTGACTGGAATGCGTGCTACCTTGACGACAATCTTCCTCACCTGTAAAGTAGAGAAAAGCATAAAACAGCTACAACGGAAAGTGGACTAAACATTCATTAGCAAACAATATGATGTTACATTTGACTAAGAAATGAACTTACGCCAACAAAACGCCCACGTCTGCCATTACTGGGAGGACATACCCTCATCTGTGCAACAGGTTCCTCCTTCATCGTTAGCAGAGGTGCAGGGATTGTGGGTATGTTCCCAAATGAGAGATGAGGGGTAGCATGATCGTGGATAGCCTGGGCTGCCTGACGCTGTTTCATTACGCTTTTAGGTGCTGCTTTATGCACAGGTTTTGGTGAGGGCCTAGACCTGGATTTAGGTCCAGGTCTATACCCAAGTCTCGGCCCAGGTTTAGGTATAGCTTTAGGAACAGGTTTAGGTACAGTTAGAGCAAGAGCAATGTCTGTGTGACTGGTAACTGTAGGGAGAACAGCCTCCACAGAGGAATGCTCTTCTTTATCACCAACTGCCACATCCTCCTCTTTTACCCTCCAGATCTTTTCCTCTAATACTTCCTCATCCTCCTCTCCTCCCTTCTCCCTCCCTGTTCTTTTTTCTCCATCCTCTATGCTTCTGCGGAGGCGGGAGGATTTGCGCAGGTGACAGGGAAAGCGGGGACGTCCAGAGCTACGGAGTGCATACTTCTTTTCTGTCTCTATGGGAAGTGGGGAGGAGTCTGTGTTTGAGTTTGGACCAGTAGAAACTGGACAATACGTTGAGGGCACTTCTGTCTCTGCAGTTCTGACTGGGGCTGCCAGCTGATTGGTGGAGGCAGGGTGATTGCCTAGTGCCAAAGACAAGGGCTGGGGTGAGTGTATGGCCTCTGGTGTGAGAGTTTTGGAGTGTTCTGGCCCAATAGAACCTGTATGTGAGTTCACATCCGTGAGTCCACAGTTCTCCATATTTGCATGAGAAAAAGCCTGCGCATGCACATCTGGATCTATGTGTGTTTGCATGTTTCTGAACGTCTCTGCAAATGTATGTGTCTCTGCAGTCGTGTGAGTCTCTGTCTGCCTCCGCCGGCAACTGCTGTGCCCCAGCCTTCTCTGAAGATGGAGGCCGTTGGCCAGGGCAGAAGGAGAGGAGGAGGGAATGTGGTCGGAGGTCACCAGCGCCAGTCCATCATGAGAAGGATCCTGGAACCCCCCCTGGAGCGCGAGCTCCCTGGTCCAGAACTCAGCCTCCTCGATTCCCTCAAGCCCTGACACACACCCCTTTTCCTCGGCCCGAGCCTCACCACAGCCCACTGGAGACCCAGTTTGGCCTGAATGCAGGTGATCTGATAAGCTACTCATCCAGTAGACAGTTTTGTTGGTACTAAGGCAGGAAAAATATGAATGTTTTCAGATGTATGTAAATGAGTATTTCTTCTTTGTAACTGTCGTCCTCTAACAGCTGGCACGAAGATTCAAAAACCTAAAGACAGATATGAAAACAGTATTATTAACTGAAAAGTAAGCTCATAAATATGTTAAAATTTCCTTGTTGAATTTAAAACATATAATCCAAACCCCATGAGCCAAAAAATGGGTTTTGTTAAGCATAAAATATAGAACACGTATAAAAATTTGCAGAGATGTAATTGCGATTGTGAAATAGAATCGTCAACATTTTTGGCAACGGGCCATAAACCTAATCCGTGATGCACTCTCCTCTATTAACTGTGCCACCCACACAGCAGCAATACAACATTAGATTACATTTACCATTCATATCCTGTTCAATTTGCTGCTTTTACCGAACGATCGTGGCGCTGATTCTGATTTTGATTCTGCGTTGAGCTTCACTCTGTCTGCCTGACTGGCTTTGTTCTGCAGGGGATCATTGGGTCATCAATACTGCAGTGGAGAGCTCACATACTTCTCCCTCTCCCCTCTGCTCCTGTCTTTTGCCCATGGTTGCTGGAGTGAGAGAAAGAAAGATAGAGATACAGACAAGGGGAAGGGACAACGAGTTGAAGAAGGTAGAGGAAAATGCGGAGTGGGAAAAGGGAAAAAGAAAGGAGGAGGGTGGAGCAGAAGGAACAAGAGAAAAAGAGATTAGTACATGATGTCACAACATGCACCAGGCCAGACTAGAATCAGTATTTTGGTGAGGGCTGCACTATCTCATGCAATTATTTTGGAGGATGACTTGCAGTATAAATTTTTAAAGTCTAATTGTAGTTAGTGTTTCATTTTGATGTGTTCCAGCAGAGTGTGGGTACACATGTAAGCCAGTATAAATATTTCATATGGATTTCTACATGTACAGTTTATCATCAATACATGACAATGTTTTTGCCGCATATGCAATAGTTGAATGAGATGATGTATACGTTGTTAAAAAAATAGATAAATTCAACAGTTGAATCATGTCACAAAGCACACACATACATTGTCACTGTTCACGCCACGTTTCACCAAAACTATTCCAAATGCATTACAAAGCTCTAGACTCTGAGGGTGCAACAAGAATGTGAATGTGTGAATAATCACAGCCACCAGGGGGAAGCAGAGAGGTGGTGAATGGAGAGGTGTTAAGAGGATGGAGAGATGAAGGTGACAGAAAGACAGGAGCTATGGAGGGATTATTGAAACCCAAAGCATGGGAGAAGTGCAGACACAAGTACTGTGAAATCTCAACCACATGTGGTGTGAGACTCACACGTGACTGCATTCAAACTCAAGTAAACGCAACATTTGCAAACTTAATTTATACATACGCACACAGCTGAGTCCAACACTGTACCACACAGTCTATGTTCAACACAATTATGTCCATCGTCAGATCTCCGTGCCTCCCTCTCCAACATATGGCTGTGATTAGGAGGGAGGGTGAAGGACAGAGAGCCAGAGAGAGAGAGAGAGAAAGAGCAAGAGAAAGGCGGGGATGGGGAGGGGGTGTGAGACATTAGAATGAGAGAGTGAATGGGTGAGAACATATGAAAAGGGCGAGAGAAAGAAGAACAGGAAGGTGAAAGATATGATTGAGTCAGTGGCAGGGGAGAGACAGGCAGACAGATTTTTTTGGCAAAATGATAGAAAAAGTTGGTGAGGAGGAGGCGAGAGGAAGACAAAAGAGTAGAGGAAGAAGAGGAAAAGAAGTGGGAGAGTTTTGCTGTAGCAGAGTTTGCGGCTGCACACATGGAGCAGAGCAACCTCAGTGTTCTGCTGCTCTGAGGAATGACACAACTGGGACAGACGAACATGGAGATGAACACAAACATGTTAAACATACTTTCTTTAACCCACTCAACCACACCCTCTCATTCCCAGTGTGNCCCCCCCCCCAAACACACACACACACCAATTTTCATTCTCACTTTCTTTATAGTTTAATTAACAGCACTCATTAATTAAGGCTTCATCTGACCAGTTTGTGAGAGAATGAGAAGAGCACATGCTTTAATTAAACATTGCGTCACATGTGCTTGTTACACACACATGCACGCACTGTCACTCAGAGGCGCACGCGCGCAGCGACACATGCCAGCACGCAAACGCGCATGCAAAACATGCCCCCACAGCTTCATCCTCCCACACACTCGCACATCGATTTACACTTAAAGACAGACATATCACGCACACATGTGAACTCATGCACGATCGCACACTAAACAAAGACAAACATGCAAATATCCCTCTACTGTGCTCTGCGGGGGGGTTTCTGACAGGGTTTAGATGCCAGCCAATCAAATGCTCCCACTGTGATTCATTGTTTTAAGCAAACACTCCTGGCATCCATCAGCCGCCATTCCAATGTAATCACCGTCATACGTAGCGAATGCGTTTTGGTGCATTTTGCTGTGAATGGCTCTGGGGCTTTGGAACACACAGTGGCGTAGTATTGTCTCTGTGAAAACTGCCAAGGGATCGCGCTGCTCCCACATGATGATCTGTTGAATCTCTTTCACAAAGAGCAGCTCTCATATGAATGATATTGTATGAACAGTTTTCATCTTGTATAT
>JASGAU010374933.1:10274-28950 GCA_030220045.1 Australoheros facetus | reverse complement strand
TGTGTGTGTGTGTGTGTGTGTGTGTGTGTGTGTGTGTGTGTGTGTGTGTGTGTGTGTGTGTGTGTGTGTGTGTGTGTGTGTGTGTGTGTGTGTGACTCTAACCCTTTGACATAGATGTCAGAGGACGGGTCGCCTGTGAAAGGGTTCACGTCATCCAGAAACACATCATCCGTGTTCCAGATGATCACACGCAGCTCGTATTGTTCAGGCAGGCGGGGCTTTATGTCGATGGGGGGTGGAGGTGGGATGTCAGTGGGAAACATGTCCACCCACATATGAAGGTAACCCTGCAAAACACACACACACACAGTTGAACACATTTATTTGCACCAGTTGCAGTATCTCATCCTTGATATACCTGGGTGTGGTTACCTGTGGCAGTCCAGGATTGTCGTGGTTCATCAGAGATCGGACCTCCAGGTGCTCTGGCACCAGAGGAACAACTCCAGCGATGAACTCGTTCATTTCACCCCAGCGGTGCAGCACACTCAGGGCTGCATGCTCCTCCATCTCTGCCCCCTCCTCTGGAGTCCGCTGGTTCTTCTTCAGCAGATCTAACAAAAACAGCGGCAGCAGCAGGAGTGCTGTTAGAGCTGCTATTACCATTACTGCTATTAGTTACTAGTACTGTGAGAGCTGGAGGCTGCTGTATGAAAGGAGCAGCAGAAACAAAGTACAGGGAATTGTTATGGGGCAGTTTTGGAACCACCAGATGGATATTATGATTCATTTACAGAGGTACAATTATGCACTGTTTACTTAGGCATCAGAGTAAGAACTACTTTACTTAGTATCAGAGTCTGGATAGATCTAGCTGAATCTCCACCTGCCCGTCTGTCTTTCTGTCTTACCTTCAGGTGTTGCGTCTGGTGGGATTTTGAAGATCTTGTTGAGGACTTTGACTTCAGATGGCCTGTACTCAGGAGACGGGATGCCGTACTTCCTGCAGAGCTCAGTTAAGATAGTTGACGGCTTCTTTGCATCACGCCACATATTGTAACCATCACTGGAGTGAGACACAGACAGACTTCATGGCAAAGCACATACACTCATCAGCCACTTCATTAGTTACACCTTGCTAGTACCAAGCTGGATCAACTTTTACCTTCAGAATTGCCCTAATTCTTTGTGGCATTAATTCAACAATGCTGGAACCATTCCTCAGAGATTTTGGTCCATATTGACATGACAGCATCGCAAAGTTGCTGCAGGTTTGTCAGTTGCACATCCATGATGTGAATCTCCTATTCCACCACATCCCAAAGGTGTTCTTGTAAAATGAGATCTGGTGACTGTGAAGGTCATTTGAATAATTGTCATGTCCAAGAAACAAGTTTGAGAGGATTTGAGCTTTGTGGCATGTTATCCTGCTGGAAGCAGCCATCAGAAGATCAGCTTGTTTGACACCAACAGCCATGCCATGTTCAGAATCACCTCTCTACCCCATTCTGAAATTCGGTTTGAACTTCAGGAGGTCATCTTGACCTACATGCGTAAATGCATTGAGTTGCTGCCATGTGATTGTTAATTAACTTGTTAATTTACATTAACAAGTAGTTGAACAGGTGTACCTACTAAAGTGGCCTGTCAGTGTATACTATGTGCATACGAGGTGCAATCATCAAGTTCTGCCCAAAACATTCAAAATTTATACCTGATGGAAATACGACCAAACTCTCCTTCAAAATCACAAGAAGGCAAATGTGCCCATTATTTATTGGGTGGTGAGCGAAGATTGTGTTGTGAATTTTTAATACAAAGCACCTCAGGACATTACAACAAAACTCCACACTGGTACTCTGACCCTGGTAGATGGATTCATGGTGCACAAACCCATGAAAGTCTGTTTGATCAAGTTTAAGGTCCATGGTGAAATCACAGATGAGCATTATTAGAATTATTATAAGAAATCTAAAATATAGTTTCTGTGCTGGAAGCAGTCCAGAGGTATATATAGAGAGACACCTTGAAGGGGAGACTGACCAAATTTAAATAAGGTATGTTTTTTGCTTTTCTAGGTGGAGTCACTAAACTGTATGAGTGCACCTTCTACTTCTAGTATCAGTGTTGTCAGAAACACAATGTTTCTTATGTGACCCAGTTCTGGTGCTAGCATGTAGTTTGATACCACCAAGTTATAGAATGGGTTTTAAAGTGCCTTAGTCCTAAGACATGAACAACTTGCGGTACTTACGTGTCGTAGTAAAGAGCCAGACCACAGGAGGCTCTGTGGTTGCTGTAGAACCGGTTCTCCAAGTCAATCCGCGTCTCTCCGATACGGTCATCGACCCCCACGAGATCGTGATCCATGACTGTAATAACCAGCTCTGTCTCCAGCGGGAAAGACACAGTGAGTTCAAATACCCTGAGATACAGAGTGAGACAGACAGTGAGATAAACAGACAGGTAAACAGAGAATCAAATGCAGCTAGACTGACAGGCAGTAATTACAGTAACTACAACAAAATAAAAATGCACATGAAACGTCGTTAGTTTTATTCTTTGTCAACTTGGACAAGCTTCCTGATACAGCTGTTCTGACAAGGCTTCGGTGCAAATGATCAGGAGTGGGATGTCTATGTGTTTTTAATTCAAGAATGTCAGAAAAGTACAATCATACAACAAAACAATGCAATCTGATATCACCAGTATTATAGTAAGTAATTAAAACTAACATTAAATAGAATAAAACTAAACTAATAAAATTAAAACGAGCAGATCCTAAAACAAGTAAAGTGAAATGACAGATGGTACTGACTCTCCAAATATGGGATTGAGCTGTTTGGGGATGTATCGATCTTTGGTGGTCATACTCTGCTCTCCCACCTGGACCACGAGGTAAGGGTCGGCTTTACCGTTTGGGTCTGTGGGCGCCAGGCTGGTGGCCTGCAGGCGACAACTAGATATGAGAACTAATGGCAGGAAACCAACATCAACTGTAATGCAGCTGAAGGCACAAAAGAAGTGCTGCATAAAATTAATAACTGTTCACAAGAGAAAGACCTACCTTGACAATGTAGACTCGGACTAAGACTTTAACTGGTGAGTTTTTGGGGATTCCTTTGATGATCTGACAGCTGGTGTCTTCAGTGTCTTCTGGTTCGATTGGATAAACCAGGAAGGAGCCCTGAGGACAGAGAACACGAAATGATAAACACTTTTCACCAGGATCATACACAGACAGACCGATCTGTCTACGTTACCTTGTATTTTCCCATCAGCCTCTCCTCTTCATCCTCCTCATCATCCTCACCACTGGCTCTGCCTTTATACACAGGGAAAACCCGCAGCCAGTCCTGAAATTGACTGAACTCCGCCTCCAGGTCGCCTCTATACAGCTGAACACACACAGATAGAAATCTCTAAAAACCGACCCCAGTTCCAAATCTAGTCTGCTTTCACATATCTGTCAGGGTCACGACTGAGGGAAAAACTAAACTCAGAAAATATTCACAACCAAAACTTATACTTGACAATTCCTGAGGCTATTGTGTTCCTGGGAAGCATGGCCATAAGCCTCCTGTTTTTTGGGCGGGAGCCAAAAGTGGCCCTATTTAAACAAAAGGGTGGACTGCTGAGGTATCGGGCAATTCTACCGAGCTCGGTTAGCAACCTGCACCCATAAACTGTGCAGATGCAACAGACAGATATCTGCCAACTAGTGCAAACAGACTGAGAAAAGCAAAATTTCACTCACCAAAACTTGAGGTCAGTCTTCATGGATGGGCTGTACCACACAACAAGCCACCTCATTTGTCGGGTAATTTCATTATTAATGCTCCACAAGGCACGACCACCACAAACCTGACCCAGAGGTCCAGTTTAGTGAAATCAAGCAGAGGGGAAGCCTTGCAGAAAGCTAGCAGTTACAGCTGCCTGTGTTGGCATAAACATGTCATTTATTTAAGCTAACGAAGGGTATTTTAACATGGAAGTCTATGGAATTGATTCGCTTATGGCACTCGTCTCAAATGGCCATTAGAGAAACTGCAGTTTTTAGTACTTTGCATTTTTGTGCCCAAAAGTTTGGCAACTGGGGAACACTCCAAGCTTTGCAAATGTTTCAATATTTTTATTATTCAGGAGGCCCACAGTGAGTTCTTTGGATTTTGTATTTGTCCTGACATTCACTGAATTCTGGGACATGCACGCACAGATGTGTTTTTCTATGTGGACCTGAGTCCAACTTTAGAAACCTCTCATTAACAATTAAAGCAAACAGCTTGCTTTTGACTACACTTTCAGTTTTTGATTTAAAGTGCCTGAATTTCTAAAAAAAAAAGAAAAAAAGGGACAGTATCTGCCTTTTTTTCATTAATCTACATTCAGTAAATCATAATAATAAATTTAAATATACACAACAAGGTGTGCAAAAAGTGAAGGACCCTGAATACTTTGGGAATATTTCTGTCTGAAAAGAGAAAGGTTGCTGTTAAATTTGGCATCTGAGACTAACTGGGCTTGGTAGGGTCGCAGCACATGGTTCCAGCTGCCTCGTACCTGAATCAATCCAAGTGAGTGGAGGTCTCCGAGTTCCCCACTTTGAATGGGTTTGGATGGTAAACGCATCAGTGTGGTGCCATGTTTTTCTGACACAATCTTAAAGCGCAGCTACGATGATCCTTTTTTAGCGATGTGGCCATAAAATTATGGATGAATTACTTCAGACTGAGGATCGATTCTTTGTGAAGTCACACCTTTAGTGTTGCGATCTTTTTGCGTTTGGGAGGCTCGGCCTCCTCCGTCACTGCTTCCTCCTCTTCCTCTTCAATGTTTGCCATGGTCAGCTGTGCTCCTTCTGTACAAAGAAGAATTTCATTAAACACCAACAAACCAACACACACACACACTTAGTGTCCTTTTGGACTGGCGTGATTTTGCCGGGGTTGGAACCACTAATGCCGCAGCATAAAATCATATTTTAGAAAATGTGTTTGGCTTGTGTACATAAGGTCCTTTTAGCTGTGTAAAAGCTAACCTTTGTTCATATTTAAGGAGACAAGTTGGATCATTTTCCCATTCAGTTCAGTGTCGTGATTTTATTGCATGAGTGGAAATGATAAGAATTAGAAGTTAACAAACTCTGTTGATGACCTGTTTTCTGGAAAATATCAACTGTATGTGTTGTTAATATTTAATAATATAAACAATAAATTATTTCATATTTTTAGTGTGTGGAAAATGTATTATTTTAAATTAAAGTGATAGTTTAACTGTACCCGTCTCTGCCTGTTCCTCCATCTCCAGCATCTCAGCCGCCTGCAGACAGGATCAAATCATTAGGACTGAGACAAAAATTTCCCGATTACAGAAATTATTTATTTATTATAAGTTTAAACATATATATATTTAAACATGTTCAGTGTAAAGAAATAATTATAACATATGGTCTGTTGCTGAACTTTTTTATTTAAGCACCGTTTTGATTGTTAATTTATTTATTTTTTTAAAGTTTTAAGTTGTTACAGATCCCTGACATGTATACATGGGTCTATGTTTCATTTATATCAGCATTATTTCTTAATTACATTTATTCAAGAGTAAAACTAACAGGTGCACCAAGTCAGTATCTCACCTGCTTCTCGAGCTCCTCCAGTGAGGCGTAGTATTTGGACCACCAGTCCAACTCCTCCTTCTCTGGCACCTCCTCCTCTAGCTCCTCCTCCTTGTTTTTTATTTTTTTCAGAGGTGCCTAAAGAAATTTATTCATCTCTATCAGCACAACATATTTTTCCACTGTGAATGGTTGAAGTCTGATTTTGAATATGTCTGAACAAAACACCCAGAGCAAAGTGAGTGGGAGATTAACACATACATTAACCAGCTTCAAGGGATTGATGGGAATCTTTGACTGTTTGACTGACAGGCTGCTGAGTCCCATACTCCTCATTGACAGCAGAGGGTCCATCTTCATTGACCTCTTCCTTACTGAAAAGACACAAAAACCTTAAAAGGGTGCCAAGAAACTTGTATATTAAAGCCTTGTAGAAACAGGAGCACGGGTTACTGACTTGCATTTTCAGCAAACAGCTCTGGACACCAACTGTGAATTTTACATTCCTTTTTTAGGTCTAACCTTTTGGTTTTGGCTCCTCTTCCTCCTCTGGCTCACCACCAGCCTCACGCAGGCCGTAGTCCATGAGGTTCTGGACCACATGGGACCCAACCAGAGCAAGGTGGCCGAACGCTCGATGCTCTACCACGAACACTGTGAGAGGAGGGTGGAGGTACGACTCCTCCGGCAACTCCTGATTGGACCAAAAGGAAAAATAGAAAATACAAGAACTGAAATTTTGACATTTTTAATTTTTACAGTGGTGCGTTCCTTTAAACCTGATTTCTTCTCTTTAGTATCCGTAACTAGTAACTCACCACGTCCATGTATTGGACCACCTCTTTGAAGTTTGGGTAAGTCTTGTAGCTTTGGATCTCCTCGGACTCCAGTTGTTGTCCTGCACACTCGATCCTCACCAGAGGGTGCTCCACCTCAAAGAGCTGCACCCGCTTCAGGTCCCGCAGACCCCAGAGGAGCACCTGAATACACACAGAAAAGGACACAGGATTCGCTAAAAAGCCAAAAGTCCACATAATATATATATATGTGTGCAACACATCGAGAGGCTGTGTGTGTGTGTTTGTCTGCGGGTGTCTGACCTCGATCCTGAAAGTCTTCAGGACAGGTCGGACTCCCTCAGGGATCGGGTAAAAATTCTGCTCTTCCTCGTAGGTCAGTTCCTGGGGCTCCACACTGCTGGGGAGAGAGGGCTGCAGGGGGAAATGATTTTGTAATTCACCACATCTGATCAATTCAGCCGTACCACCCGTATGATTTTTCAGCTATTCTGGTTTAAAAGAAATCTGATCTTCTGTTGATAGTTTAGACCACGTTTTCTTTGTTTTTTATATCATGTGTTAAGGGGTTAAGCGTGACAGGGTATGGTGGTTATTTAAGTTTCGTTATTAATACGTTATTAATGTGTTGATATTTTTTCACGTTATTTTCCTCGTTTTTGTGGTGTGTACGTTTTGAGTTCGGTTTTGGGTTTCGGTTCGTGGTATTTCTTGGGTCCCTGTGTTATCCCATATCCGTTTGTGTCCTGTCTGGGTGTTTGTATCTTTGTGTACCTGCTTCCCTGTGTTGTGTCATGTTTGGTCACTTCCTGTTTTATTTTGGCAGTCCTTTGTTTTGTGTGTTTTCTCTTGCCTTGTGTCATTAGTCTCATTTAGTTCACCTGTTCTTCCCTGCGGTCTCCACTCTCCCTGATTGCCTTGAGTGTATTAGTTTTTCACAGTTCCTGGTCACGTGATCATCTGTGTTTCCTTCCAGCTGTGTGTGTATCCTCCTACCTTGGGTTTGGGAATTTGTATTTTGGGACACTGTAAAAAGACTCAGCATTAAAGCTGCTTGTGAGTTCAGCTCTGTCTCACGTGTCCTGCATTTGGGTCCAATTCTGCCTGCCACAGAGACTTTTTTGTTAAAACTCAAAGAAGTGGGCAACTACAAAAAAGAAAATGCATTAAAAATAGAACATTTGTTCTTCACATATTAAATAGCAAACCTGTAACATGAAAAGTTTGCATGTGTTCATTTCTAATGGATGGATTCCCCCACTTTTAGTTTGTTTGGATCTGTCCTAATCTTAACCCCTAAAGCCAGGATTATATTTTCCGGTTCCACAAATTCACCAGGCTCCACTTGGATGAATTTCATCATCAGATAGTGGGCATCATGGTCTGTGTGGATGTTCACATGCCTCCCTGTTTTTTTGTGACCGCACAGACTCATCCGTGGAGAATTTACATTACAATGCACCAACTTCAAAGAAACGTAACAGGAACGACTACTCAGCCGTCGGGTCTCCAGCTGTCCATGACTGCGTCTGCAGTGGAGAATAACCAAGGCTTAAGGCAGCTACACTCTCTGACAGCAGTAGCCTCTTCTAACAGGACAAAGCACCCACCGTGCTACAAAAACAGATGAAGAATGGCATGAACAGAACCAGGAATCCAAGGTGTTGACCCATTTGAGTATCTGTCCTCCAAAACTTTCCAGATCCGAATCCAATCCAACATGCAGGATGCAAATGATCCAGTGTCCTTGTGCCAGAAACCCCAGAGGTCCCCTGTCCATTTGCTGTTCAGATGTAAATGAGGCAGGGGACAGGAACCCACACCATATGAGGCAAATGTTCATTTGTTTTTGTTGTGGCCGATTGGTATAAATCCAATTATAGTTTTATTTAACGTCCACCACTAGACTACAATCTGCTCAGCAATGACAGAAATTTGATGTTATCACTGTGCAAAGAGACAATGATTGATCAACTGACAGACTTTACCTCTCCAAAACTGGAGTAGTCCAACTCGATGAGCTCAAAGGCAGCGAGCAGCTCTCCAGCGGAGACCCTCCCCTTGTTAACGTCAAAGAAACGGAGGCGAGGCTTTTGGTACAACTGCTCCACAGTTTTAAACTCCGGCTCGGCAAAAGCTCGACCCAAAGGCTTCGGACCACCCTGCTCACACACACACACACACACGCACGCGCACACACAAAAAAATACACACAACACACATTAGCTGCTATGACTTCACTTCCTGAATGTACAGTAACAGGAGCCAAAATGTGGAAGGCAACAGTAGAAAGTGTCAAAAATGGTTTAAATTCTCATTTAAAACATTTTTATTTTAACGATAAACAGCTTCTAATGAGTTTTATTTTAAAAAAAACAAAAAACTTTCAGCTGCCCCATTGTGTCCCCACAACAGATCATCTGACCCCATCTCACCCTCTCCCTAGTATCCTCTTCTGTCAGTCCACCCTCTGCATGTCCGCCACCTCCTGTCTCCAAACCATACATCATAGCAGATCTCACCACCATCTTGAAAACCTCTCTTTTCACTCTTGCTGCTATCATTCTGTCACAAATCACCCCTGAGACTCGACTCCACTCACTCCACCCTGCCTGCACTTGCGTCACCTCTGGTGCACTGACATTGCTTTGGATTGTTGAGCCCATTTAAACTTGCTTCTTGCTTCTTCTGACTTTCATTCCTTCTCTCCAGTGCATACTGGCATCTCTCCAGGCCCTCTTCCACCTGCTTCCTACTCTGAATAAATCATGTTTTGGCTGGTATTTGACATTCAAAAATGACAGTGATCCAGGAGAACTGTTGCTCTGGAGAAACAGCCAGTTACAGTGCAAATATGGAGATGGATTTTAACTGCAGAAACATGTTCCGTTACTAGATCATTAAAAGATATGTATCATGTGTTTCCAGCTGTGCCACATACACTGTTACAATGTTGGATGTGCCAGTTATACATGGCTAAAGTTTTAAGAACTTAATCCCTGTGAGACCAAAGCTCAATTTTGGGCTCCCATAAATGCCTGCTATCAGACAATTTAGCCTACTCTTGGGCTTGCACAATGACAGTGAGAAAGGATATCCTAATCCTAACTTCTCTTCATGAGAGGGGCAGCCAATCAGTAGAAAGGTGGCTTAAAGTGAGTCGGAAGGGAGCTAAAAGGTTTGTGTCAGCTAGCAAAGGAGCCGAGGGGCTGCACCGTGGCCCAATATAGGCACAGTGGTTAGAACTGTTGCCTCACAGCTGGAAGCTCCTGGGTTTGATTCCACCCTGGCCCAGGCCTTTCTGTGAGGAGTTTGCATATTCTCTCTGTGTTTGCATAGGTTTTCTCCAGGTACTCCAGTTTCCTCCCACAGTCCAAAGACATGCAGTTAGTGGGGTTAGGTAATTTGAATGGTTGTCCGTCTTTGCATAATTCACAGTATAACATTTTCTATTTAAAAAAACAAAACAAAAGGAAACCTCTCCTAAAATAAACTTTACCACATCATCATGGTCGTAGATATTGATGATGATGAGGGGCGGATCCCGTTGGAGATCTTCTTTTGTTCCCTCTAGTAGAACTCTGTCGAACATCAAGCACTCACACCAGGCAGGAGACAGTGTGTCTCGCAGAATCTGAACATAATGAAAAGAGTGCATCACGGCTTCTGTGGGCTTCGGGACGACAAACTGCAGGTGTCAATTTTGAAAGAAGTCGGCTTTTGTATACAAGGTGAGACGCGCTAATGAAAGATGCTATGCTGGTTTGGGAAATGATGTGAGCAACATTAAAGACTTGAGTGACACGTAAATGTAAAGTGAGACCCAATAATAGTTATTATTCTCAATTTAGCTCATTTCAGTCTCAATCATTTTATTTTGAAAGAGAAATGTATCCTGCTGATTCTTGGATGGGGTTAATGCATACACATTTGAAAAGTTATACTTGTGACTGTTAAATCTGTGGCACCTACCCTTGTGACCTGGCACTGTGTAGTGAAGACCACCTTGGCAAAAGGGTCTGACAGGCCATCATCATCTGCAGCCATCAGGCCACGCCCCTGATACAGGTGACATCGTAACTGGTAGTACCTACGGTCTGTAGGGAGAGAAAGAGATCTATATTAATCTGACCCAAAATGTCATGATCAACAAGTCAAAATAGAAGAAGAAGAACTACAAGGCTTTTGTTTTGAAATACTAATTAATTGCTTCTACCGCCATGCAGACGTTCAGCCTCTCACCTTGGCAGGACAGTCCGACAGGAAGTTTCCTCTTCCCCTCTGTGACAACAAGAGCCCTCTGCTCCTCCTCGCCCACGTCCCCCTCATAGAACGGCACAAAGTCCTCAGGTAGGGAACTGATGACCTCTTTACTGTACTTGGTAAGACCAAGCCACATGTAGACCTCAATCTTCACAAAGATCTCACTTGCTGGACCCCCCGGAGACTAAAAGGACAGACAGATACATTTTAAGTATACAAATTGCCTCTAGTGGTACTAATAAACTAAATTAAATTATGATGCGTCTCACTGATGATTTTAGAGACAGAGCGGATACCTTCATGTAGAGCGTGGTAACTTTGCCACAGTCCCGCCCCCTCTGCTCCTCCACCAATGAGAACAGGATGGAGTAGGCGGGGATCCTCACGTAAGCTAGCCTCTTGTTTCCACTCAGTAACCAGATGAAAGCATCTGGGATGGTGCTCTGGGGCTGAGGAGAGCACAGTGTGGGAGGAGAAATCAGACCTCCAACAAACTGTGCACACAACAATTTTTGACAACTTTTTGGTGAACTCTCTTTGAACTCTGACCTCTACAGCCAGTAGGCGGAGCTTCTTAAGGAGTTTCTTGCCCTCCATTAACCGTTGTTTGGCGGTCCGTCTGGTAATCCTCCGCCTTGCTCTGACTGCCTGCCTGGCCAGAAGGATCTGGACAAATGAAGGCATTCAGTCAAACAGGAAGCCCCAGGCGGGTGGATGGCGACGGGTAGAAAGAGAGTGCTGAAAACAGACTCACCAAATTCTTCTTGATGAAGTTCCTTCTGCATTTATCAAGGTTGTTGGGACGAGACTGAGATCTCCTGTCTGAGAAAGCACTGAACTGTCTGCAGAGAGAAAGAAGGGAGGACAGGGGAAAGGGGGACAGACCAAAAGACAAATGAAATCAGATTAAACCAAACAAGACTGAACTATTACTAAGACAGCTTCCAGGAGGACACTGACTTGCAGGAGGCCACAAGCTCCAGCAGCACCTTGTCCAGATGCTCCTTCGCTTTGCTCCTCGGCCTCCTCAGGAGTTTTTCCACCTCATCAAGACCGATCTCCTAAAAGAGGAGAGAGGAACAATACGGATGACACTGTATGCATGATTTTACACCTTTCATTTTTGAAATTGGAAATCCATCGAGTCTCACCAGCCTGTCTGCCATCTTGCTCAGCCAGTTAGCCTGATAGAGGCGAAAGCTGTGGTCCTCAAACTGACTCCAGACAAACAAACAAGGCTTTGATTTCACTAACGGGGGAAGAAGTTGAAGACACTGGAAAGACCTAAAAGGCAAGTAGAAAGATGCAAACAAGCAGTCTGTATGGTCTGTGAGTCACATTGGGATGATCATCTGAAGATACGGGATGACAGTAAATTGTATAATAAATTATATAGTGGTTACCTGTTGTACTCGGTGGACTGGGGTCTCATGGAAGCAGACACAGATCTGTTCTCAGGTTCAGGACTTTGCACCACCTCTCGGTCCAGCTCGTCCTCTGAATCCAACAGATTCTGCGTCTCCTCGCTCAGATCCTCTCTGCTGCTCCTCAGCTCTTCTCTGCTCCTCCTCAGTTCGTCCCTGCTCTGCTTCCTCTTTGACCTCCTAACCTGTACCGCTTTCCCGTGATTCCCTGTCAGAAATGCAACAGTAGACGGAGGTCAAAGGTTCACGGTTGGAAAAATAATGTGACATCTGGGCCCCATTTTGCAGGATTTGACCCAGTCTCTGGCATAAACATTTTGCTAAGAAATAAGAATCAGATAAACTGGCAATGAAAATAATTTCTAACTGCAGCCACACAGCGTGTAAACCAGCAGTTCCCTAATCCTGCACACTGAATACACCATTTACCTATGGAGAGTTCAAAGGTTATCGGTTTGGTTCCTACAGATGGGTCCATCATCGTGACTTCAAAGAGAGATGCAAACAGCAGAAACTCCTCTTTCTGACCCAGAAAACCCTGAAGAGCAAAACAAGAAGAAAATCTGAGCTATGTTCAACCTCCAACTCCTCAGAGGAAACTGTGCATCATTTTCTCATATTGCACACCTTTTCACTCAGGCAGGTGATACAACGTTTTTAAAAAATTCATTGTCTCAGCTATGCATAACGATTATACTGCCAAGATTTTATTAGACTGCCTCGAAGTGATTGGTTCTTACCTCAGGGAGAGGGTGGATCTCCTCGACGTCCACAGTTGCGGCCTCAGGTACCTCAACACCCGCCTCCCCTGACTCATCAGGTCCACTCGCAGCCTGAGACACTACTGCCACAACAAAGACACCACTCAAAAGGATTCTTTTATTCAGTTCTCATCCAATGCAAGATTTTAATTCTCAGTTTCACAGCTCTCACTGACTTGGCACACCCATATCTTTCAGACCTCCTTCACCCTTACATCCTTTCCTGTGCCCTCCACTCAGCTTCAGCTGCTCTCCTGACTGCTCCTCACTTCGGTCTTAACACCATGGCCTTTGTCTGTGCTGCACCTTCATAAACTAGATTCTTTGACACAGTTCAAATTGCACCTGTTTTATACCACCTGTGCTATAACCATCGTCTTTTGTATGTTTTCATTCATATTATTCCTGGATTTGAAATCTGTTAATATTGTTCTTGCTGTTATTCTTGTGTTGTAAAGTGACCTTGAGTGTTTTGAAATGCACCAAATAAAAATGTTTATTATTATTATTATTAGTGGTTCTTCCTCTGTTTTCAGTCAAGCTAAACGCGCCTTAACTGGACACTCAGACAAGAAGACAGAAGTTAGTTAGTTAATCAGTTAATTAGTTAGTTTGTTTGTTTGTGCTTTCAAACTATTTTCCAACCAGAATTTCTTCTCTTCACCACAAATTATTAACTTCCGTTTACTTCAGCTTCATTAATGTGGCATCATGGAACATCAGTACTAAATCTGATGGGTCAACATCGGCAGTGAGATTCCATTTAGAGTGCATTTTTTAAAAATTAAATAACGATGATTTGGCAATCATAAGGTGTTATAACAGGAAACGTTTTGCTATGCTCAATCTGTTATGCTTCCTATTTTCTTACATATATAATGCTGGAGTGGGGATGGGCACAATAAACATAAGGTCACCATATGTGGAAGTCTTCACTCTCTGTGAAAATCTTGGGCTTCAGGCTGCCCTAAATACTTTTTTTTTCCAACTGTTGGATCTGTATGATGTCACAGAGAGTGAATATCCCCAGTGAGGTCGTTTCGGCTTTGGCCCCTCTCAACCGCTGTTCAAACCTTCTGGTTATGAGAGGGGGATCCAATCAGTAAGAAGCAGGTTTAAAGAGAAGGGGAACACAGCTAAAGCAGCTTGTTTCAGTCAGAGGATGAACTAAATCCTGCACCAAGGATTCAGATTGACCAAGATAATAAAAAAAAAAGATTTAAAAAAAAAAAAAAAAGGTATTTTCTTTAACTGTGAATCATACAAAGTCCAAGCAGAAAAAATGCACTGAAAAATGGTCAGAAAAGCTCCCCTTCTATCTCTAATGGTCTGATTTTTCTTGACAAAATGCGTTTTGGCAGTTTAAACTTTATTGTGTTTGTTTTTCCCCTCAGTTTGAGCAGACTGACCTTCGTTCTTCTCTTTTTTACTGCTCCTTTTCTTCTTTGAGCCCAGCTTACCAAGTGCTCCTTTCACCTTTAAGGACAAAAGCACACAAGCAATAGATTCATAAAGGGCTGAAGAGTTTCCCAATTGTTACTGAAGTTTCAGTAATTCGGGTACCTTTCCCAAGGCGGCAGAGCCTGTGTCTGCAGTGACAGCCGAGGGGGAAGAATAAATGTCCATGCAGAGAGTGAGGAGGATTCGACCACGGTAGAAGATTCCTTCACCTAGACCCTCATTCAAAGCCTGAAAAAAAGAGTGATAAATTAGTGTGAAGTCCTCCAATTTAGTCTATTTAATCCCACACAGCTGGCACTTCATTCCTGTAGATGTCTGGAGACTGAAAGAAATTCTTAGAAATGTTATGTGATTTCTTCCCAAAAGTTAAGTAAGAAAACTGATACACACTCCTTTGTGTATGCAGTGTGTAAAACATTAACCAGCAGCTGGTTAACTTAGCTTAGCACACAAACTGGCAATAGTTAGAAGCAACCAATATTACTAAGGGCAACAAAATCCACCTACCAGTACTTACAATACTTAATAGGCATATTTTGTTTGATCAGCTAATAAATTAAATATAAAAATTCAAATTGTGGTTTTATGATGATGTTCATGCTACACTATTTCTTGGTGTGAGAAATCATTGTTACTGGGAGGACTTCAGAGGTGGTGTTAGAGGAGGTTTTGTTATGTTTAGACAAAGCCAGGGAAAATCATGCCACTTTTTTTTTTTGTTTTTAGTCTTTGTGCCAAACTAAGCTTGTTTGATGAGGCAGAAAGAAAGCAAAAAAAGTGTCTTAAACATGGAGTTAATGCTTTAAATGCAGAGTTTGACTGGGTCTGGTTTACCTGGTGGACGTCTCCAAGGGTGGAGTTCTGAGGAGAACCGTAGAGGTTAACCCAACTCGGGCCAAAGGTGGGGTTGAACCCTGCAGGCAAAGGACAGAAAGAAATTCTACTGTTTCAATTAATTAACAAATAAAAAAATGTATTTTTTAGAATAAGGTCAGTCTGTCAAACATGTAAAGATGACTGTGTTTAAAATGCACAAAACCAAAATGTTGATGCTTACTCCTTTGTTGAAACCCTTTCATTTTAACAACAACAATATAATTTTTATTCACTGATCACAGCTTTGGAAAGCCTTTGATGCTTTCAACCTACCACAGGTGTAGAAGTGAGCAGGAAGTCTTAAAGTGATACCTGGTTTTCTTTGCAGATTAAGATTTGATTTTCAGGTCTTTCATGAAACATTTGTAGAAATAAAGTTTTTTTAAAAACCCAATATTTTGGGGATGTACCATTCCTGGTAGGGTCAGAAATCTGTTTCAAGTCAAGATAATGAGTTGCAAGGGCAATGTCTCCCATCTTAGAGTCATCAAGGATCTGTACTTTGATTCGCTGTGCCAGAGGAGGAAACTGCTCAATGAAAGAGATCTCCTCATTCCAGACTGGACAGTTAGTGGCTGTGGCAACAGATGTTTCCCCCTGAAAGCAGACACACAGCAAGATTACAATATCTGACAACTCCATCCAGCTTGCTTTGTGTACAATGTCCAAGACAAATTTCCCCGTGGGGACAATAAAGTATATTTGAGTTTGAGTTGAGTTGTAAATCAAATACAAAATCTAAAAACTAATAGGACTTAAAAATGACCTATTCTGCTTTTTCCTTATTTTCTGTCATATATGATACATGTGCCTGTGTTTAAGATAGTGAGGTCAGTATATGTAGAAGCCAGAAGCCAAAAGCAGCCCTTGGACTGCCGAAAGTGTTCAATAACAGATATCTATCTATCCATCCAATTTCTTCCGCTTATCCGGTGCCGGGTCGTGGGGGCAGCAGCCTAAGCAGAGAAGCCCAGACCTCCCTCTCCCCAGCCACTTCCACCAGCTCATCAAGGGCACCCCAAGGCATTCCCAGGCCAGCTGAGAGATATAATCTCCCCAGCGTGTCCTGGGTCTGACCCGAGGCCTCCTCACGGTGGGACATGCCAGAACACCTCACCCAAGAGGCACCCAGGAGGCATCCTAGTCAGATTCCCAAAATACCTCAACCGGCTCCTTGCGGTCAATTTAGTCATTTCTATTCCTGACCCTGCATGTAGTCGGTCAGATGGGACATCCCTAATATGGTCATCTCAGGTTCACAGCTTTAGCTGTGAGTATGAAAGCCCCACCTGCCTGCTGTCCAGACCTTCTGTTTGTGAGGGTCAGCCAATTGAAGAAATTTAGCTTAAAGGGGGAGGAGCTAAAGCAGATTATTACAGACCATGAATGAACTGAGAGCATGCAAAAAGGCTCAATATGAAATAAATTTGGACAATTTTGAACTCCAAAGCTGCTCTAGTAAAGTCCAAGAAAAAATAAATATAGAGTCAGAAATTAGCATAATAGGTCCACTTTAATTCTAGAACTGAACTCTGAACAGTAAAAAGTCTCTTACTGAAGATCTGGGTGAGTGTGTCCAGACTTTTGACTGGTACTGTATATCTGAGTACCTGTTGGCCAGCAAAGGTGACCTTCACATAGGGGTCAATGAATATCGCCCTGTCAGTGACAGACATCATGGCCATTAGCCCTGCCTCCATGGTGGGCAGACCCTCAGCCCTGTAGATCCGGACACGGAACCGAGCCCAGGGGCGCTCAGAAGGCATACCCCGAGGAAGCAGCAAGTTCCTGCGTGAAAAAAACACCAAGATCACAATCCATGAATGATACGATATGTGTTGTATGTTTTTATTAATCTGGGATTTATAAGGTTGTTCACAAAAACTAGACCTGCTTATTATATGCCCATAAGGTAACAACTAAATTGAACAAATGTTAGCAACTGATATTAGAGCCTTTGGGGGAAAAAAAAGCTAAATTACTAATGACACAGCTCAGCCATTCTAATCACATCATCAAAATGCAGGTTAATGTTTAAGTTCAAGAACAAATAAGTGTTTTGGTCCCAGGCTCCTCCGCATGTCGAAATGTCCCTGATACCGAAACCCTTTTTTTTTTTTTTTTTTGGAGTTCACCAGGGCTCAATCCTAGAATCTCTCTTATTTAATATTTAAGTGCCTCCATTAGGTAAGAACAACAAAAGAGGGTTTTGGTTCATTTCATGCTCACACTTGATTATGGGGGCCTTCTATGGCTGAGGTTGCCTTGCTGATTCCCAATCTATGCTTTTACATCTGTTTTATGTTGTTAAAGTGTATCTATTATGTTTTGCCTTCCTTTCTGTCACTGTTACGACAATGCATACTCAAATTAGTATGGTCTATAATTTAAAAAAAGAAATAAATTAGGTCAGCAAATGTGCAAATTATTCCTTTTAGTCAAAACTTTAGGCAGCAGCAGAGAGGAGACAATCATTTCCTGCGCACAGCTCTGTCACACAGAAGCCCCACCCACCTGCTGTTCAAACCTTTTGCTTACGAGGTGCAGCCAATAAGAAGGAAGGGAGCTAAACTGGCTTCTTTCAGACAGACAATGAATTACTGCATCAAGCGTATGTATAACAATAAAAACATTTAACTGAAAATGAACATGGTAGGTCCACTGTACATTTTCAGTTTTTTCATGTTAATGATAATGATTACTTTAAAATTAATAACTATGATACCAATGATGCATTAGTACTGACTTTTCAATGTCTTCGCTGGCTCCAGACGAGGAGGACGATGGCAGGCTGGGCATGCTCAGTGTGTCTCCCTTCATTAGCACATTGAGGCTGGCCTTGACGTAACCCTTGATCCCTGACCTTGTATCTGCTGGGTCAGTGAGAGGAGCCCACTTCTGGTAGAATCGGTGGTCTGAAGAGGCAAGAGGTCAGTGAGTATTGCAGTATTCAGATCAGAGCACCACACTGTGAGAATCCACTGGTACCTGGCTGGTTGTACACGGTGGAGATGTCAATCTTAAAGGTTCCAATGTGGGTCATCAGAAAGGCCAAAGTCCGCCTGTGGAACACCTGGCAGGAGGTAACATCATAGGTGTTCACTTAGCCCACACCCTCAGTTTCTCACCATGGCAGCAGCATTAGAAACAGAAAGGAAAACTCAGTAGACCTGACCTTTATCTCGACGACCTTATCAAGGAAAGTCTGTGCAGGCTCCTGAAAGTCAAACTGGAAATTCTGAAAGAGCAGAAGATGAGTGGCAAACAGCTGTACAGGACTCTACTGGACTCTACTGTTCTGCTGTTATCTCAACTCTGCAGTACCTCATTGTAGAACGGGCAGTTGGTGGATTTCTGCGTCGCTGTGTGTCTTTTCTGGTTTCCCACTCTGACGAAAACTGCAGGGTTGATATTCACTCCAACCAGCTTCTGAGCCTCAAGGATGTTCACGTTTACCTACACACACACACACACACACACACACACACACACAGGTGTGTGGTCTTTATAATATGCAACAATTTAAGGTAAGGTCGCGGG
>JASGAU010374933.1:0-10209 GCA_030220045.1 Australoheros facetus | reverse complement strand
GCTGGAGCCTATCCCAGCTGACATTGGGTGAGAGGCAGGTACAACCTGAACAGGTCGCCATCCTGTCGCAGGGCTAACACAGAGAGACAGACAACATCCACACTCTCATTCACACCTATGGGCAATTTAGAGTTTCCAATCAACCTAACCCCAGTAAGTGCATGTCTTTGGACTGTGGGAGGAAACTGGAGTACCCGGAGAAAACACAACACTAACATTAATTACAAATCCAGAAGTTCTGTACATGTTGCAACTTCATGAATGGAGGTCTAATACTCGCCGTTTTAACTCTTCAGAGGGAAATAGTTATTTTTTTTTTTTTTTTAGCAGCTAAATTTACACGTTTCACCAAAATAGTGCCTTCTGCCCTTTGTCACCAAGCTGCTAGAGCGAAGCAGTTTTTTCCCGGCTGCAACAGTGATATCTGCCACAAAGGTGGCTGCAAGTACTTTAATAGGGTTTGATACATCTCTCTGAGCCTAGACCAGTGACTGTAGATTGATTATTCATGTTTTAATTAACTGCTTTCCAGATACTTTCAACTGGGACAAGATTCCAAGGTACAGAGCAGAGATTACTTAATTAGGGGTATCAAACCTCTTTTAGTTCATAGGCTATATGTATACCATTGTGATGTCAAGGTGGAAAGACTATAAAACTGTAATAAATTTGTTGTTGCTTAATTATGTGTGAAGAAGCACACCAAAAGAAACATGAACCATCAGTTATGATAATGAACGGTCTGAGATGTTTTAAGGAAATAAATAAAATAAAGAAAGGCATTAGTCAAACTCATGACCGCATACTTTACTTCAGTGTAGTACAGCATGCTATAAGTAATGGATTTGTCATTAATAAGCCTGTAAAACTTACAATGATTCATCTTTGGCTCCAATGTTCTAAAATACAAAAATTCCAAAAATTGTGCTCCCTTTGCAAAGCTTAAGATCGGTCCTGAGAGCAGGTTGTGGCCCACGTGCCATATGTTTGACATCCTTGACTTAAACCATCTGGCATGGCGATGCCAACCTCAGAAACAAATAGATGAATGAACTCACCTGGAAGCTCTGGACTCTGGGCATCGCTCCAACAGAACTTTTAGACAGTGGCCGGCAGCGACTGCACACACACACACACACACACACACACACACACACACACACACACACACACAGATTAAACAGCAGACAGTAGTCAGTTTAACTTCACTCAGGTGACATACATGTAGTATAAAATAGACAGAAAACCAGACTCACCTCAACAGTGACGTAAAGATGATGTTCGAAACCTCCATGTCCATCATGTCATCATCATAATCATCATCATCATCCTCATCTTCTTCATCCCTCGGAAGCAGACTCTGCCCCAGACGCCGAGCCTCTCTGTCCCACTGATCGAGGCGGCCGGGTGTTCGCTGGCTGAGAAAATATGAGCGACTCAGCAACAAAATCAGAGATAATTTACAGGGAACCTTATTCCAACAGTGTTCAGACACGGACCAGAGTGAGACCCTGTGAACGGTCACCGAGACTCGGTGTGCTTTTCTAAATGGAAACAAATTCAAGGAAAACACTCACATTCCCGTTCCACGGTATGAGGTGAGCTTTGGGGAGGGTGAAACTCTTTGTAGCTCTGACAACTCGTTTCTATGATGATTTCAGTTTTGATTCGAGTGTTTTATTAACTGGCTGTTCAGCTCCGCTGTTGTTACCTTTTCACAGATCTCACAGGTCAATAGTCACTATCAGCTGAGTTAAAAGACTGTGCAAGTGATGTAAATTCTCACCCCTCAGGGTCATCAAATCCTTCATTTCTGATGACCAGAGCTGATCTGAGGATGAAGAAGAAAACAAACTGTGACACTGTGCAAAACTAGACTAAGAACATCCTGCAGCGTCTGCTTTCACAAAACAGGCATTTACTGTGGATAAGATAAAATTTTAAAAAATACTGTAATATTTCAGTTCGGCATGGACATCTTACTCATCCTTGTCTTCATCTGTGCTCAGGAAGTCAAGCCCATCCCAGGATCCTGCTGTTCCCTCAAGTGGATGAAATCGAATTTCCAGCTCTATGTAGATCTAGAAGAAGACAGAAAGGTAACCAAGGGTAAGTGTAAGGTAAGTGCAGCCAAGATCTAGACTTCTTCTCCAACATGGTGTGCGCTTGTGTGTCCTTACATCGGTCAGGCTGTGGTTGGCATCAGTTAGCGGTTCCCGTACCACCAACCTGCCAGTATTCACAACATGTTGGAGGCTAATGATCAGTCTGCCAAGTAGTCTAGAACAAACAAACATACATTCAGTATAACTTAGACAACATTTTGTGTTTGTACTTAAAACTACAATTTAGACGTTCAATTAAATTCTTCAATTTTATTTATACAGCGCCAAATCACAAACAATCACCTCAAGGCGCTTTATATTGTAAGGTAAAGACACGAAAACAATACAGAGAAAACCCAACGGTCAAAACGACTCCCTTTGAGCAAGAACTTGGCAACAGTGAGAAGGAAAAACTCCCTTTTAACAGGAATAAACCTCCAGCAGAACCAGGCTCAGGGAGGGGCTGAGGGGAGAGAGACAGGACAAAAGGCATGCTGTGTGGGGTATAAACAGAATAAAAACAGGTGCGTGAAAAAGAAGCATTCAGTGCATCATAGGAACCCCCAGCAGCCTAGGCCTATAGCAGCATAACTAAGGGATATTCAGGGTCACCTGATCCAGCCCTAACTATAAGCTTGTTCAAAAAGGAAAGTTTTAAGCCTAATCTTAATAATAGAGAGGGTGTCTGTCTCCCGAATCCAAGCTGGGAGCTGGTTCCACAGAAGAGGGGCCTGAAAGCTGAAGGCTCTTATGATGACATGATGGACATGGAGGTTTTGAACATCATCTTTACTTCTCTGTTGAGGTGAGTCTGGTTTTCTATTTTATAATACATGTATGTCACCTGAGTGAAGTTCAACTGATTTCTGTGCTGTTTAATCTATGTGTGTGTGTGTGTGTGTGTGTGTGTGTGTGTGTGTGTGTGTGTGTGTGTGTGTGTGTGTGTGTGTCAGTGTCAGAAGGAGGCTGGAGCTGGCAGCAGAGACACAACACGAGCGGAGCCAGTTGGTTGATGAGCCAAGTGGCCACAAGACGAACTGCAGTTCCTCTTGTGGCCACTTGGGGCTGGTTTGCATGTCCAACGTCACAGCATCTGAGGGGTGTGTCTACTTCCTCATCCTGACCTTCACCTGCACTAATTAGATTCACTGAGCTGGACCTCTGCACCGTGATTGTGCTGATGCTGCATTTTGAAGCATTTGATTGGACCGATCTGACAAAAACTTTCTATGCATCAGTTTGTACAAACAGTCTGTGCAGCCGTTTTGCTTAAAAATTCTAGTATTTTTTTAGCCTGTGGCTTTGCACTAATTAGCAGGTATCTGTGTCTGAGCATTGCACAGATTATGGATTCAGTATGCTAACTAGGCTTGCTAGGTTTTGGTGATAACTCCATCCTCTCATCCAAATCAGTGATCAGTTACATATATTATCTATGTTATTAGTTCCTCTCAGCAGAGATGTGTGAGAGAGGAAGATACATCTTTATTTAAGAACTCCCGGAAACTTCCCCCTTAATTAAATCCAGTTATTTATTTCATGGACATAAATTAATAGAAAGATATGATGCTTTGTGCTGATGCGAGTTCTGGCAATGATAGAAGTACCCAGAGGTGTGGCATTACCTGTTAGAGAAGAATTTACTGCAGTTGTAAACGCTGACAGTCAAAACTTCATTGCCGATCTCTTTACCGTAGTGTGGCCAACGGAAATGCTGCAAGTGCACACACACACACACACACACACACACACACACACACACACACACACACAGGTTAAATTCTAAGTTAACCTTTAATGATTTATTGGTCAAACCTGACAAAAGCCTTATAACTTAGAAACTATGATTCTTACAACCGTGGTGTGTGTTATCAACATATGGAAAATACATATAAAGATTTAAGATATCATGCCACATTTCACCTCTGACCTCTCCTTCAAGGTCAAAAGATTTATCTGAAGGCCAAAATGGTAATAATGGTGTATAGAGCTATTTAAAACTGTTTCTTACTGCACTTGTTTGTATTAATAACATACAGGCATATAGGGAATGACATGTGTTTCTGAATATCACCTTACTTTGGACCTCTGACTTCTTCATCAAGGTCAAACTTTCATAAAATGTATTTTATCTTTAAAATTTTGCTTCTGCTGCCTTTGTATTGACAACATATAGGAAATGATACTGGTATTTAGATCCAAGATGGCAGCGTGCACAGACGCTGCGGCTCTCGGCTCTTATTTTCAGTGCTCTTTTTTGTACTCTCTAATGTCATTGTACATTCTGTTTGATGACAATAAAGGCATTCTATTCTATTCTATTCTATGCGGGGATTCTAAGATTCATATTATAGTTTGCATCCAAATTTCATGTCACATTTGACCTCTGACCTTACTTTTACATTTCGCATCTGACTTTTTTCAAGCTGACTGCAAATGTATTTTATCTTTTAAGAAAGCATCGTCAGGAGAAAGTGAATGAACTGCCTAATTAGTTAGAAATTAAATTTTCCTGCATTCTCACTTAAACGACTTAAAGAATTTGAGCTCTAAACAAATAGAAAAAAATCGATCTAGAACTTTGGACATTTTCCACTTCAGCTGTTAATCATCGTGTGATGGTCACACCTGAAGAGCAAACAGCTGCCTGACTCAGTAGCAAAGAACTATACTCAGATATGCTCAAGTCACACAGAGGCTCCTGTATTACTTTGTCTGACGGCAGCGTTTATGTCAACAAACAGGTGGTGGTGTAATGAAAGAGGCTTTCCATCTATTTTTGTTTCATTTGTGAAATTATGTCATAGTATTTGTTTAACATGTTCTCACTGCGCTGAAGTTAGAAGGCACAAACACCAGATGAAATGAATCCTCCTGCCTGAAAATGATGGCATGTGCTTCTTTTCAGCTTCATTAGGAACAGTAAACGTGCTGCATGGTGTCGAGGGCCTTTTCTGGGAAAAGCAGACAACTCTAATGTGATCACTTACTTACGGTTGAAATGACTCTGGCGCTTTTTGCAGCGACTACTCGCTGATGTGTTTAAGATTCATGTATGTTTGGCCAATTGGACTTTTCTCTGTATATGTGTCTCAGTCGGGCAAGCAACAGCATAACCCCTTGACACTCTAATCGGCCGGCTCCGTGACCTTACCTGGCCGCCGCTGCAACTCTTAATGTGCGTCAGCCTGATCTATATCTGGTCTGCTCTTTTTTTGGAATCTTCTGCCACTCCTCACTCAGTCTGTGTCAGGTCTCCTCCAATTCACGGCACCTGTCTCTACCTCCGCCGGTGACCCTGCGTCCCCACCCAGACCTCGCTCTCCTGCCTCGCCAAAGATACATTCACCGAGGGTCTCGCCAAAACTTCCAGCTCGACAGGCCAAAACCCATCCACTCAGTCTGGTCCACCACTCGTTGGCCTCACAAGAATGCCAGCCGGTCTGCTGACTGGATACCACCTCCATCCTTGTTCATGTTACCTCCCGTATTGATTACTGTAATTCTTCTATTTTGCCTCCCTCTCAGATCCCTCCACAAGCTTCAAATGGTTCAAAATTCAGCCGCTCGCATTATCACTAACACCCCCCCACCACCACCCCTGTTTCACCACATCACCCCAGTCCTACAGCAAATACACTGACTCCCAGTTCAATTCAAAATTCAATTCAAAATTCTTCTGAATATTCTGAATACATTGAAAGCCATCTGCAACCTGGCCCCTCCATACTGATCTGATCTTCTTCTCATCGCCTCCCCCGGCTTCCTTCGTTTTTCTTCTTCCATCAGCCTTACTGTACCCCCTGCCCGCCTCAGTACCATTCAATTCAATTCAATTTTATTTATATATCGCCAAATCACAACAAACAGTCACTTCAAGCTGCTTTGTATTGTGGGTAAAGACCCTACAATAAAACAGAGAATGGGTAAAAGACTGTGGAACTCTCTCCCTTCAAAACACAACTCAAAACTCACCTGTTTAAAATAGCTTTCTCACTTTACTTTCCGGGTTATTTGAATTCTAGTTCTTTCATGTTTTTTTGGTTTTTTTTGTGGACCCAAGGACCTGTCTTTGCTGGATCCTTGGCTCCACAAAAAAAAGGCGCTTACAATTATTATCATAATTAACATTGCCGACCTCCTGGATACGTCATTGCCAAAATAACTATATAATATGAAATAATGTAACAACATGCATTTAAAACAAAGCACAAGTTTAACGTGTGTTACTTTATGTTTGTGTATAGTGGCTATAAAACCCCAACTAGGGGCACGGGTTGGAAATTAGCAATAATTACAAATTCCCATGGTCATCGCATCTGCCCCCCCTACAACAACAGACCACTGGTCTGATGGATTTTCTTGTAGCCTTTTGCACTCTTCAAACCACAAATAACTAGAAAAAGGTGCCTTGTTGGTTTCTTGATACCCAGAACTTATAACTGAGGTTATTTTTGTTTTTTGTTTTTAAATGTGCACTAAGATGTTTGTGTCTTCCTTGTAAGTGTTTTATGAATTCTCATGAAATTGTATGCATACAATACTGTCCTCTTACAGATTAATTCCAACTCTGTACCTTTTGCCATCATACGTTACTGCATTTTTTTCATTGTCTGTGAACTTTTCTCTCTGGTGGATCAACCAACCAGCTGACAGACCCTAAGGCATGCTGTTGTTGGCAAAATCAGTCCCGTGTAAAAAAAAAAATATACACATATAAGTATATTAGTTCAAGAGAACGGATTCATTTGTCTTCCTCCAGGTGACTTGTGTTAATGGAGTGCAGCAGAATAAAGTAGATTCATGTCACTAGCAGGTGCGTGTGTGTGTGTTGAAGGAGTGGTTGTGTGTGTGTGTACTGTAGGAGGGGTGTGCTCTCATATCAGCTCAATTAAAATAGTTTCAATCTGAGGCAAGCACACAACAGCAGCTCCCACCTCCAACACCCACAGACTACTTCTGTCTTTGTGAGGACCCTCACCCGAACTGTTCTCAAAAAGCAGATTGCTTTCTGTTGCATTTCTGTGATTGCTCAATGGCACTCGGAATACAGCAAAGTGGACAGCAAATGGAAACCAGAAAGTTTCCAGCACCAAAAATCTTGTCATTTTGTTAGAGATTGTTCATGTTCACATGTAGATTAATATGGTTTACTGACCTCATTGAAGATAGCCACATTCTCACACTGCAGGACTCTGGTTTTATGGCTGAAATCTGGAGGAAGGACAGACGGGTTACGATGCTTTTGCCTGGGAAAACTAACCAAACTGTGGATTAAACTGAACTCTTTGAAACACAGAGTTTAAAAATTGTCAACCAAAGTGAAACTGACATTCAATAAAACAGTTTTTTTTAATTAAACATAGCAATAAAGATATTTATTATATAAAGATAAGGTTGTGCTTTTTATTCATATTTTATTATTCCCACTCTTGATTCTTTAAGAATAAGAATAAGAATTCAGTAACTTGGTGAGATCCTTTTGATGAGCTGAACAAAGTAATTTTCACTTTTAAGCTTTTTTTTTGCATAGAAAACATTGAGCGTTATTAAATTCATCTAAAAATTTATTTTTAATGAAACTACTACTATATACTAACTACCTACTATAACTAATGACCAGTCAATTCAAAGTAATGTGATTCACAGCATTTCATATTTCTATTATTATACAACATTATATACAACATGAATTATTACTAAACCAAACCAATCAGTTGTTGGACCGAGAAAATAATCAGATTGTTCCCTCGTGAAAAGAATACAAAGACCTAACCAACAAGCTCTATCTGAACAACAGGAACATTTTATATAAATCTTAATGCTTGATGTCTAATAATCTAGTATATAATGGAATAGTGGTCACAGCCAGTCATGCTCGAATAATTTTACATGCACAGGCTTTTCCTCCTTCCCTCTTACTGCCCCATCAGTCTGTTGGTAGCAGATTTTAAGATGCTCTCTAAACTATTGGCAATGTGCTTCGAAGCTTTCTTACCCTTTGTCATATATTTTGATCAAACAGGATTTATTTCCAATAAACACTTTTTGAATCTCAGGCAGGTTTTTAATGTTGTCTCTGGCCCCTCTTTAAACACAGATGCTGAAAGCATTGATATCTTTGGATGCTTTGATAGAGTCCAGCGGGACTATTTGTTCTTCGTTTTGTCAAATTTGGTTTTGAGAGAAATTTTGTCTCGTGGGTAAGATTATTATCTGCATCGCCATATGCTAGTGTAACATCAAAAGGCATTAACTCAAAGCATTTACTTTTATATTGCTCCACTAGGCAAGGTTGCCCACTGATCCCTTATTATTTGCTAATGGAAACTTTGTCTATTGCATTGTGATCACCCAGAAATCCATGGTATAAGCAGAGCGAGTACTCACATGTAGGATCTCAGGGACAGGTTTTGTCAACCTCGGAGTTTATGTTGCTGACACTCTGAGTAATCTATACTTCTGCCCCATGCTTACAAAAATGAAATCTGACTTTGAGAGATGGTCCCTCCTAAACCTTTTCACATATAAAATGAATATCTTCCCACTCCTATTATATCTGTTTCAATGCATCCCAATCTTTCTCCCTTTTTCCACAAAATAAAGAGTCTCATTCTACATTTAATTTTGAATAAGAAATTGTGCTAATAGGTGTTAGAGACCCAAGACCTTTTGGTGGAATGGCTTTACCTAATCTTCTGGTCACAAACATTAGAAACCTGAATTAATGGGCCCAATACCAGGACATGGGCTCTCCCACTTCCTGGCACATTATGGAGGAAAATTTGGTTTGTCCAATATCATTAAAACCAGAGTGCAGCGGTTCAGAAACGCACCGGCCTGAGTTGTTGTGTAAACGGTTGAAAACGGGGTGATTTGAAAATGGGTGACTTGCACATGCGCATTATGGTTGTGACCGCCACAGTTTTCCACACATGCGCAAATTGATAAACAGCACTCGCGGATTCACGAGTGCTTCTTGTGTTTTTACCGTTTTGTAATTCAGCGTTGTGTGCAGCAGCGGTCCAACCTCATCGCCAGTCCACACAAAACCTCTCACATTGCCACGCTTCCTACTGTGTCCCTCCACACATGCGCGTTGTGCGTAAACAAGCTTTGCAAAGAAAAAACACACGGCAACTTGTGGCCTGGCATGGGAACTACATCGTTTTCATCGTTTCACGCATCACCGTGTAAACAGAGATCGTTTCTGAAACACTACAGTGTAAACGGAAGGCTGAAACGCATCAAAACGACACAGTTGAAACGGTGTCGTGTAAACGGGGCCTGAATGTGCAGTGGGGAAAAAAGTATTTGATACACTGCTGATTTTGAAAGTTTTCCCACCTAAAAAGAATGGAAAGCTCTGTAATTTGCATTTTATTGCATGAAATAAGCATCTCATCACACACCAACCAGCAAGAATTCTGCCTCTCACAGACCTGTTAGTTTTTCTTCAAGAAGCCCTCTTATTCTGCACTAATTACCTGTATTAATTGTACCTGTTTGAACTTGTTACTGTCATGGTCCTGGGCTGGTGGCCCGGTGTTTTGAGGTCTTTTAGTAAAGATCTTTTTTTTGTTTGTTTTAATTCTGGTTTTGTTTGTAGTTATGTATTAGGATTTTAGCTTGCCTTTGTTTGTTTTGTTTAGTTTTCCGTGTTGGTTTCGGTTTCCCTCTTGTTTTCCTTCCCGTGTTACTGTGGAGTCTCTTGTGTCTGTCTTCTAGTGTTGTCAGCCTGTGTGTTCAAGTAGGTGTCTGTTTAGTCACATGTTTCGATTCCCTGTGTCGGGCTTTCGTCTGTCAAGTCTGTGTATGCGTCATGGTTGTCCACTTCCTGTTTTGACAGCCTCTTGTTCCTTGTACTTTGTCTTTAGTTTTGCTTCTCTGTAATTAGCTTAATTTGTTTCACCTGTTGTTCCATGTTTGTCTGTGTAGATTCTCAGTCATCCAGGTCATAGTAGTCTCTGGAGCTTGAAAAAAGCGACTGGACTTCTTTTTGTTTCTTGAAGATGTTTCACCTCTCATCCAAAAGGCTTCTTCAGTTCTCAACCAAATGGTGGAGAGACCCAGGTATTTAAACCCCTGTGGGCGTAGTCCCCTG
>JASGAU010374929.1:0-19152 GCA_030220045.1 Australoheros facetus | reverse complement strand
CACACACACACACACACACACACACACACACACACACACACACACACACACACTCTGCGGTTCTCCTAGAAAAAAATCTTAGTTGTAAGCTTGATGCTGTTTTCTTTTTTCCTTTGCTCTGTTTAAGATATGTTTTTGCCTAATTGTAGATGTTTAACCTGACCCTTGAAGTCTATGGTGGAGCTTCAAACTGAGGTTGCTTTGTAGTACATGAGGAGCCTTTTTTTGGGTAGATAATAGAGGTCTGTACCCTCACCCCTCACTGATTAAAGGAATACATTAAAGTCTGGATTTTAAGGCTGTAAAATTCTGACAAGAATTTTCTTTTCACTGTAAAGCTCCTTTAGTTGCTTTAAGACAAAATATTGCTGCCACTGTGTAAAGAAAAAAGGTTCCTCATTTTACCACCTGTGTAACAGTTTTTATGTTACGTCATAATTTTGCACAACTTAAAATTACTGAGTTATAACAAAATACTTCATAAACTTGTCATTAAAATAATATTTCTCTGTTAATAGGATTGATTTAATGATTATATGATCATATATAAAATAAATGACAGGTGTTGAGACCTGCAGTCTTGGCTTTTCTTCAGTGTGAAATCATCCTATAGCTGCTGCGTATGGGATCATATACAAGCAGCCCGCTCAGTGAGAGGCGGTGGCAGAATCTGAACAGGGACTCCAGCTAGCACCTGCAAGTTATAGGTTGGCTTCGCAAACCTTCTCAAATCTCCACCTCTTCTACTCCTCTTCATCTCGCTGAAGTTGCCCACCTTATTTCTAATTATAGCAGGCTGGAACCCCCCAAAGTGAATAAATCCCCCTTGTGGGAGGCATTTAAGGCAGAATTATTTCCTTGGCTTAGAAACATGATTTTCAGGCACTGTGTTGGCTGGTGCATGCTGTCACTGTAGTTAAATATAACATTTACATTTGCACTTCAGTCGAGTGAACAATGTTATGACAGAAATGTGCCTCTGCACTTTGGGTAGTGCAGAAATGACATTTTAAGTTTGCAGCTATGCCTCCCAAGTGGTCTTTTCACTGTGGGCTTTGACCGAGGCAGCAGTCCCTTCCTTGAAGGTCATTCCTCAAGGCCATGAACTTCAGCACATAGATCTGCCTTCTCTGTTCTGCCGAGCTGAAAAGCTCTCCCTGGTTTCCATACGGCACGTGGGTTAGGCGGGTTGGGAGTTTGAAGCGGACAAAGAGCTTTTGTCTTTCACATGCTTGATGGTGTGAGGTGATCAGCCGCGGTTGCTCGCTCTTGCCATCTTTTGATTTCTCAGAACTTCAGATTTACCATCTGCTCTGCGCTCTGTCTTGATGATGGTGTCTTGAAATCTGTGTTGAAGAAGTGCAGGGAAAATAAGTCATTTCAAAATGCAGAAAATGTGTAAAATTAAAAAAACACCAAATCAGAAAAGTGATAAAAGATAAAACAATACAAGACATTTCAGGACTGAGTCTACAGAGTAAAGTATTGGCCGTTGGGGACCATGTGACCTTTTAGGTTAAATAAGAGTTTATGGTAAAGATCTTATTTAGTGATGAATTTCTTTCTATTTTATCGTGCATTTTACCATTTTTTTTGGTTGATGGGAACCCCCTTTGGTTTTGCTGTGTCATAAAGTAACCATCTTTGACCTAAGCTCGGGTTGGCACCTAGAAATAGTAACCTGACCTGAGCGTCAGACGACGGCACAGTGGGTGGGAGCAGGTGTCTCACTGACATTACCATAAACCACCACTTGTACCATTAGAGTATTTTTGTAAATTCAGCTGGAAAGTAGGCCAACACCCACAGTATCTTTTAAGTAGCTAAGAATATCTTCTTTGTTTCTAAACTGTGATCTTTTCCTTTGTCATGTTTTCTGATATTTTGCTTGTAAGAATCACATTTTGAACAACTTTATCATCTGTGACATGAAAACTGAAACGTGTATGTCACAGCACAGCTGTCCTACTGCACCAGCTCTCCTGCTGCTCTACATTCCTCTGTTTACATCAGCTTTTTTTTTTCTGTTTCTATTACACTTAGTAGACTACATTAAGTCTACTCAGGGTTAAGGGGCAACCATTAATAATTGTTTAATCAAACCTCGCTAAACTAAAATTAACATTTGTGGATACTTTGCTTGAGCACCCTTCAGCAAAGCAGATGATTGCATTCAAGAAAATGCCTCACCTCTCCCCACTTTGTGTTATCTATTTACAGCTGCTTGTCTGCAAATTCAGCTGTTTCTCTCAAATAGCCATTTGGTGCAACCATATTGCACCAATGGAAAGTACAGTTGTGCAAATCCTGTTCTGTCTACTACTTCTCCGACTGCAGATGTGACTCCGGGATCTTTGATTGCAGAGTTGGCTTTGGCACTGTTGCCTTGAACTTAGCATCTTTCTGTAAAGTGAGGTCTGGGCATGAGATGCAGGAAAATTCAATTCACACTACTGTGGTGCAATATAATTTCTGGTTTTATGCGCACATAATGGAAAGAAGTTAAAGTCCCCCTCGTGCCTCTGTTTCTCGACCGATGGTGGAGAGAGAGTATTTTTTTTTTGTTTTTTTGGAAAGCTGTAAGCTCTTGAATTGCACGTGATTCTGCTGCTCAGCATGAAACAGCTGGGAAGCTCAAAGCGTCTCGCTTACACGCCGCTTATAGGAAACACGAAAGGTGTGAGATGCCTAAAAGTCTCAGAGTTTGAGGATGTGGTGAGAGACAGTACTGGGATGACTAGGTATCTGATGACCTGCATTAGGAGCTCTGATTAAGATTACAGCAGCTACAAGTGATGAGATGAGCTTATTTTTTCCTCATGTAGAATTCTCGTTTTTAGAAACACAACCAAGCTGACAAAAAAAGCTATCATCCACTTTCAGCCTGCACTGGATTATATTTAGTGTTAGCCAAACAAGCAGAATATCAGGCCTGTTTTGGATGTCATAATGAAACAGAGTGGCATGAAGGTTTCAGAACATATTCTGGAGATAGCTGGACAGTGTGCTGATGACTGTTTAAGAAAAGGAATGTTATTAGCGCTGAAATTTAAAGAATTTAAAGAACTTCTCTCTAATTATGTACTATTTTACGCTAAAAAAAACAGTAAAATCCAATTTGTTATATTTTCACACTGCGGCAGCTATTTTATATTAAATAGCTCCTCGAGTCCAGAAGGGCTAAACCATGACATCCCCTCTGAGTCTGGGCCAGGCATCTGTGATTATTTATTGATCGAATGACCCACTTTGCCAGGAGGATTTCATTACCACTTTCCAGTAATGAAGATGCCGCACCATGTAGGAGGTCCCGGCTTTCTTTTCTACCTAATAAAACTTTTGTATCCATCAAATCCTATTTTATTTTTCTGTGTACTCTTGGGCATCTTTTTCTGATGAATCATACTAATGCATGGGCAATACCTACACCTGCAAATAAACAAAAAACAAACTAAAGCAATATGCCTTCATTTAGGTTCTGTATTGAAGCCCCTTTTCCGGTCACTTCTCTGTTGGGATTTTAATTTCTTTAGGACTATTTTTAGGCAATGCAGGAAAAAGGCAAGAATTTAAATCACTTAAAAACGTCCCTGATATGTAGATAGATGTGCCCATTTTGGGAGATGTTTTCACACAAGTCAAGCTGAAGGCCTTAGGCCAGTAGTTCATGCATATCAGGACCTGCCTTTTTACTCAGCCGTGCACTAGACTTTGCAGAGTAGTCCTGGGGTTTCCTGAACACAGAAATTTAGCCAATGAAAAGTCATTGGCACTGTAATAAAATTACTTTTTAAAACCATTCTATTAAACTGGGATCCATTTACTCAGTGTAATAGACAGTTTTGTTTACCAGATGGTCAGAAATAACAGTAAAATTCCTGAACCAGGAACCATCGTGCTAGTTCACACCATAGTTCCCCTCTCTGAGTTCCTCTTTGTCCATGACCACATTAGACTATTTTCTCATCCATTTTTGTTTCCTGACCTACCAGCCGAGAAACACGCTGCCTCTATAGTTAAGTTGTTTGTTTCCACAGAACTGTGCCTTGTGATCCTGAAAGTGTGTCAGCCTTAACTTACCATAACACTAGCCTTTTTGAAGCACCGCACACCTTTTAACTCAACATGAAAGCATTTTGCTGGATTCAAATCCTGCAGAGAACTCTGTTCAGTGTGTGACGTGGAGGACTGATGCAGGCTCGGTTTTACCGGGCTGGGTTCTGAGTTGCTCTTTGGCATATACTAAAAAGCTCAGTATGGCATGTTGTTAAGTTGGCGATGCATTAAAAAGAAGAAGTGCAGCTGTTATCCTGCATGCAAATACGAAAAAGTTAATGTATGTTTGTCATGTGTTGAGCTCTTTGGGACATAAGTGGGAATGGCAGGTGCATCCTTGAAGTAAAATTTTCAGAAGGCTTTTGAGTGTGAGCTTGCTGTTCTCGCTGTCAGCAGCTCGCCGTTACAATCTGTGACCCTGGCCAGCAAAGTCAGCCTCTCTGAGATCTGGCCCTATTGTTGTAGGACTGTGTGCCTCGGTAGCTAAGCAGCAGTTGGCATGCAGCCACACCGAGCTCTATGTCATGAAGAGCTGCAGAGGGCGAGAGCTCAGTCAGACACACATTAAAAAAATTATATACACGCCCATGTAGTGTATGTTGCATATGTGTACAAGGGATGCCCTTTTTAAACACTTTCCTCACCCTCAGTTCCTCCAATTTAATGATCGTTAGTCCATAACACAAAATGCATTTTACTTTGCTCAGTAAGAGGGTCATTTAAGTAAATGATGTGGGCAATTTAACACATTGTTTAAGCCAGATAAAGCAGAGTAGAGCTGCCAGAAAATTAATCAGCAGCAGTCTTGGAAGTTGCTCAGTTGTTTTCTTGAGTAAAAGCACCCACACGTCTTAGTTTTATATCATATAAAGTGAGCATGTGAAGATGTCAGCAGGAACAAAACAGGATATTTCCAGATTTTTTTCTTTCCTGTACATCAAACCGTTATACAGAGGAGAACTCTGGGTGAAAGTTTGAACAAGAAGTCCGTAAATGTGCATCCACCACCTGAAATTTCACCAGCTCCTTAGTCGTGTTTAAGAAAAATCCACAATGAACAGTTTTTGTCATTGAAGACTATGTGAGATGTTGCCTCTGGAGAGGCAGCTACTGTGTTTTTTTTGTGTTTTTTGGGAGTTTTTTTTGAGCTGAGACAGAAAGATCAACATCGTGGAGCCGTGTTCAATCACAAAACTCACAGCATCCCGACCTGTTTTTCCTTTTTCAACATCTGAGTTCTTTGGAAAAAATCCATTCCCAGTGAGCCAGCCAACACTTTGTTCAGCACTGCTGATTGTGCACACGTGTGTGTGTGTGTGTGTGTGTGTGTGTGTGTGTGTGTGTGTGTGTGTGTGTGTGTGTGTGTGTGTGTGTTTTCTTGTGCACTGATAATTCAGAGTAGAGGTTTGGGGTTAGTGGGTTTAACTTCTGTAAGTGGAGCGTGTGGGCTCAGGCTTGCATCCAGTTAGTGTCCAATGTCAGAATAAGCTGAAAGGATTCACTGCACTTCTCACCACCTGCCGAACTCCACTTTTAAAGTATCAGTAGCAACACAACATTTTTGTCTCATCTAACGTCTTTCTGTTGGGGCGGTGTTATGCATCCCAGATGCAGCATCAATTTTCTTCCGTTATGACCCACTATGAGAGATAAATTGATTGCCTGTGTTAACTGACAGCTGATTATGGCCTAATCAGTTAATATTGTGTAGTCTGAACCTGACATAGCACGCTGGAATTTTTTTTTGAGTCTTCCACAGTGGTTCATCATTTCTGTGATGTTGACCAATATGAGCACACAGTTGTCTGACAGTTGTGCAGTTTTATGTTATTACCCACGTCTCAGTCACAAAATTTCGTGGCGCAATAATCACGTAATCTCACACTGTGAATAGGGCACCAACAGGGCTTTCCTTAAATATGCTAACATTAAATATATAAAACACCAATGGGTTTTGTTACTGTGGCTATGTTCAACTTTTATATGGTCTGTGTAGCAGTTGGTGATTGCATTTAACCATTAAAAAAACAGGCTAAAAATGAATTGTGATGATTAATTGTGATGTGCCCTCATCTGAGCACTTTTGGAAAAACATGTTCCTCCCTCATGTTTTTTTTTTCTTATGCCATAATAACGGTGAGTTCAGTTTACTGTCAACATGACCAAGAAGTAGGTTTCTGGACCATTAAAAGTAGTTCAAAGTTGAACTTGGGAAAACCTTTCTTCACCAGCCAACTAAATTATGTAAATGAGTTGTCACCTCTAGAAACTGTTGCTCAAGTGTTAACCGCAGTGCTGCGTTTCCCCATGCTGCCTACTGTAATATTTACTTGTCTCTAGGTAACGTTTTGTGCTACTGTAACCTTAATTTGCACATGAAGACATGTAAAAGCAGAAAAAAAAAATGAGAGTTGGGCACACCACCACTACCCACAGCTTATCACAACTCATCAGCTTGAAAGTGGAGCTTGTGGTGGTATAGACACTTTAACTTCCTGTTTCTGTGTGGGAACTGTTTAAGCGTATGTACCTACCATTTAGTACAAAGAGGCATCTTCCTCCTAGTAACCAAATGAGCATATGAGCTGTAGGCGTAATCAGCAGACTACTAAATGTTATAAAAGTGGGGGAAACAAATCATTTTGCACAGCATTGTGCTGTTTTTAGCTTTAGCTTTTTAATTTCTGGATTGGTTAGATGAGAGATGCCCATCCATAAAAGGCTGCTCTCTGAACTTCCAGATTCTGTTCCAGAGGTAAGAAAACCTCATTCAAAAATACATTTGACGTTTGTAACTGCGGTAATACGTTCTGTTAAGATGAGGTGCGGATTGCAGCCAGATTAGACACATCTGTGATGACAGCAGGACACAGCGAAATGTACAGGGGAAGAAACTTTGAAGGGCAACTATTTTAGTGGTCAGTTTGTCTCAAAATATAGAAAACTCCTGGAACAAGCTTTATTTTTCTGGGCAGATGCTTGTGGTAGAGATACTTGCAGTGTCTAATTCTACAGAGGAAACAGTGATTGGAGAGCACGACTCAAGCAGAACTTTTGTGACCGTACGCAGTGAACTCGCAGTCTCGTAGCCTTTGCGATGATTGCTTTGAAGATGGAAACCAGGTCTGTGACCGCTCAGTCAGTTGCTGTGTTCAAAGCAACTTTGGTGCAGTAGGCAGTCTGTTGTCAGTTTGTGATTGAATGGGGTCAAAGTGGCAATTGCATACGGTGATTAACTCTGTCAAGTCAGCAAAAATCTCAAATGTCTGTCGCACATCTGTTTCTGTCTGCATACACAGAAATTTATATTAACTACGTACATTCAGAAAACCTCATAGAAAAACAGAAAACAGAAATTGAGAAACTTCTGCAGAAATAGTGATGTCATTTCTGCAGAACATTTGACAGTCACTCAGCAACCTTGTTTTTATACAAGAATATAACCAGAATACCACCAGTTGGTAACCCGGTGATGCAGATTCTCTATTGCAATATTAGTGCTTTTGATTCTACACATTCAGGCTTAATTTATCAGACTAAACTAATTCTGGTCATAAATTGAGGGGTTTTAGTCAGGTCAGACATATCTGTAATAACAGGAACGTTTGATATCACGTAGTTTAGAGGCCAGTTTATTTCAAAATATGGAAAGTCAACTCCTGGAACAAACTTTTTTTGGACAGAATCCAGTGGTAGAGATGTTCTGGCCGCTTAGTCTTATGCTAAAATAAATCTCCTCTAACTTCAGTCCTAAAGCGAGTCTAGTCTATTAAGGGTTGTTTTTGTCAGTTTAATTACTATCCACAAGCCACATCCTGAGACTCAGGCTTGATTGATGATTTTAAATTGTGTATTCTGATGGATCACAAATGCTCATGTTGCCTTTAGTTCAAACTAAATAGGGCATTGTGACTTAAATATTTATTTAGAAGGCCTCTGTGTGAACTCACTGCTCAGTCTTTTGGGACTGTATTAGCCTCACTAAGAGTACTGAGGAACAACCAACCCACCCCCACTCATCATCAAAACACTTTACTTCCTATGCTTTATTCATGCACTCTCTTAGCAAATAGGCACTCTGGGAATATTCTGCTTCATGTGTGGAGGGTTGCCTGGAAAGGAAGTGATGATGTTCTTGTTTGGAAACGTGTATTTTTTTTAAAAAAATGTTTTGCCTTGTTAAAGGGTGTGGCTGGGGGTGGGGGGTGGATTAGCCAAGAAAGTCATGAGTTAAATTTGAACTAACAGGAAGTTCACCCTCTCCAGTTTTCTCATGCCTTCTTTTCTCACAGACACTCTCTTTCTATTCTCCTTTCTTTAATATTCTGTGTATTTAGAACGTTATGTAAAATGCTGACTTCAGAAAATGACTCAAAACACTAAATGCAGACACACAGATCAGTCAGCAGAAAGATTTTCCATCCAGACTCGTGAAGACGTAGACCTGGTTATTTATCAGTTTAGTGCTGGGACCATGTGGGACTTTGAGGGAAAGTTTTGTTTTCTGTTTTCTATTCTCACTATTAAAAAAAAAACTTATATGTTCACCGTGGACACTCCACTGGTGGCTCAGAGGAAAAAAGATAGAAATGTGCCGCTTGCTTTTTTTAATCCGTAAAACTTATCTGTGCTTTTACTTTTAGTCGACTCCTGTATCATGTCTGTCGAAGGAATAACCAAAAAAGTACCTTAATTGACTTCAGTTAATTGATTGTAAGATGTTAATAGTCGTTATTAAGGCTGTGCAACATCTGGGACCTTAATATCGCTCAGACATGCTTGTAAACTATGAACCAGCTCAGCCGCTCATGTCATCTGGAGCAGACTTACTGGGTATTCCTCGGGTCGACACCAACGCTGGTGAAGATGCTGGAAGTTACCAAATAGTTCCCATCTAGCTGCATCTGTCAGCAGTCTGGATCCTTTTATAATTATGAGTTTATTTAATTTCTGCTTCTTTTTATTGATTTGAACTTGCGTATCATATTGTCTTTACTTATCTGTTGTGGGTTTTAATTATTTTCCTACTGAATTTCTATTTCTTTTATGGGTTTAACTTATGGGTCCTATTTACAAAGTTTGCTTCCCCCGTGGTGGTTCATGCTTTGTGCAGTACAATGTGCTTCCCACTTGAATGACATTTTCTTTGTAAAAAAGAACCTTTTCTTGCCTTTTTTTATACATAAAGAACTGTAGATCTGGTACTGGCTAACCAACCATAAATGAGCAGGCTTCATTTATCAACTAGGTGATTAACATTTCTCATTTCAAAGCTTTGTGCATTAGAAATATAAGCAGCTAAATAGATCCTGCTTAGATAATGAGATGATGAGATCCAAAGGATCCATATGGTAGGAAGTCAAATGTCCATTCCACCTTAAAATGTCTTCAATACAATTTTAACTAATAAAAGGCCTCTAAAAATATTTGGATAGGCCTTAATCATTTTTGTTGTGTGCTGCTATTTTTTTGATCCCCGTACACATTAAGATCATGCATCATAGAAGACCAATAACCCTTTCAGGCTATTTTTTCATGGTGTAAACAGTAAACGGTAACCGCAGCATGAAGACAATGGAATATTGTTTAGATCAACTGTATTTTTCTTTTCACCTTAATTTAACAAATACTGTCATTTTACTTTTCTTTTCCTTTTAAACTAACGGTGTGTTTACTCAGTATACTTTCAATTTTGATGTGGATTTCCATTGCAAGTTTGGTCTTAAATTTTATTTAATAAAATTTCAGTTCAAGTTGCATTAAAAGTGTCATGAAAAGTCTTAAAATTGTGGATACCCCATAAAGGACAGGTCCATGTTTAAAGGCTTGTTAAACTCTAACAAGCTCATATAGTTTATTCTATATGAGAGGCTGAGAGGATTGCACAACTTAGCGATACTTGAGTCCTTTTTCTTCCTCAGTAGGCACACTGATCTTTGTGTCTTTGTCACTTTGCAGTGCAGAACAAGTGGAGCTGCAACAGACGGGCTCATGAAGCATGACGGGGTGGAGCTGAGGCTCAGCTGACCCTTCCCCTTCCTTATTCCTTATTCCCCCCCAGCGCTCCATTCGATCAGCACCACCCCCCACCCCCTCCCTTCCCCTCCTTGCCCCTTCCTGCCTCCCGTCACCCCGTTGGATCTCACCCGTCATTCCTAGCCTCCAGTTCCTCCGAACCTCAGTCAGCCGTGCCCAATGTACTCCCCAGAGCAGGATAACATCTCCACCACCGCCCCCACCAAAGTGCCAGTGAAGTATGGAGAGCTCATTGTGCTGGGGTAAGCAGATGATGGATACTCATCACATCCAGAACACACATTTCTGAATTTGTATTATTTTTATACAGTTATTTGCATCATTAAATCTTCTTGGCATAAAACATGAAATCTCTGCCTGTGTGTTTGATTGTTTGGTCGCCAACTCCTAAACGATCACGAGTTGAGCAACCAAATTTGGCACACAGGTACATTGTAAGCCCTGAAAGGTTCTTACGTGTATCAGGTATTATGACATCATCACATTGCCTAGTAACCACCTAACGATGGGCTTAAGTGACCTGTTTTTAGCATTTATTCTCCTATACCTTGTGAAAGCATTGTACCATTTCTGTTTCACTGTAATAACATAATAATTTATATCCGCAAAAGTTCAATTATGCATGATATACTATCACACCATCCAGTTACCTGGTAACCACCTAGCAATGGGATAAAATGACCTAATTTTTGCCATTACGCACCTGCAACACTTTATGAAAGCATGCTATTGCTTTAATTCCACAACAGCAACATTTTATATAAATAAGATGTTGCTGATGTTGTTGAATTATACATGATATATTATAATGCCATCATGCTGCCTAGCAATGACCTAGCAGTGGTCTAAAGGCATTATATCATTTTCATGACACGGCCAATGGCACAAACGAGCCAAACAAAACAATTCAGTAGCATGGTCATGTACTAGTATCTAAAAAAATTAGAAGAGTGCAAGTGCAAGAAAAAAAAGGATATCAGAACATTTTTTTCCACAATGCTAAACTAATGCGCCTAATAAAAAGTAAGCTCAAATTCAAATCTGTTTGGTTATTTGTCAAATTACCAGGCACGTCAGTACTTTAAATATCATGTTTATTTTTTTAGAGCTGCAACAGTTAGGTGATGAAACTAAATTTATCATATTTGTCAGTTTCCAAGCACAAAGTCCCAATATTTTATTATGTGTGTATGCTTTTTTTCTCTTGTCTTGCATCATATGATGGAGGTTTTGTACAATGTTTTTGAAAATAATTTTTTGAAAATAATTTATAATATTTATATTTAATTTGTTGATTGTCTAAGGAATCAGGGTAGTGGCTGGCTAACGATCAAATGCGTTGTTGTTGTCTTTAAGTTTGAATGCTGTTAATCTGGCTTCATAAATCAAGACTCACCCTCAAAGCACAGATACATTTGATACAAACTTTCCACTGTTGCCCTTTAATCACTTAATGTGTGCGCAGGGATGGACATGGGGCCAACATATTTGTCACAGGTGTCATTAATGGCGGCTTGATAGTGCTACATTAATTGAGTGCAACACTAAATTGCTCTCTCTGCTTTGCACTGATCAAAGCAACTTTTCTGCCTAAAATTCTGAGCCAGTAAATGTAGATGTAAGCATTAAAATAATGAGAAAATCAGAGCATTAAAACGATAGACATGTTATGTTTTAGTGGGGAAAAAGATGATTCCTCTACACTAAAGCCTAAATGACCCTTTCACAGAGCTCAATGCATCAAACAATTTTATGTGGATTTGATTGTGATTGTCTTTGTGCCGGTCTTTTGATTTTCCAGAGATGACACATTATAAAATAAAAAGAGAATCATAGGTTGAGAACAATAGAAATAGTGTTGATGAAGAAAAAAAAGATAACAGGCATTGCAAAAGAAATCTGCTTCTAAATAAAGTAAATAGAGACAGTTTATCTGTGGATATCTGCAGACAAGCTTAGACTGATTCTGTTGAAAAGATGCCAAAAGAGACAAAAGGAATGTGTTTCCAGAAAGCAGCATAAACAGTAGTGATATTTTTATCCAGTTGCACAGGGTCATGCACTGAGAACATAGCGAACTGGTGTTTTGGACTTATTGAAGATGACAGTAACCACATTGCTTGATGCATTACTAGATCAGTAGATGCTGAACTTAAACACTGAGGCTTTCTCTTTCCGCAGAGATTTGTTTTGAGTCAAGTCCACATAGTCAGCTGTAGGAAAAACCCTCCACCCTGCACCTTCAGCATAACTGTATACACACACACACACACACACACACACACACACACACACACACACACACACACTTTGTCCAGTAACAACTGCCAGCAGAGGACTTCCTCTAGCTTTATGTGTCCTGTTTATTCCCCAAAGGGCCATTCCACTCTGCTCCCTGTCCCAGCCCACTCCACAGAGGAATGCAGATGTCGGAAAGACTCCTTACATGTGCATTCACACTCGCGCACACACGCACACAATTATGACCATACAGCGCACATTTTTCATGTCTCGCACAGACACAGACACTTGGATTCACAGCTGACTCACAGTTTGTTGTTCTGGATTGTGCTAGAGCAGCATTGTCAAGGAGATGACCGTGGAAATTTTCCCTTGTGGAAAACCACAGTGAACAGTAAACGCAGTTCCATGCCTTTACAAGGGAGAACCCCAGTTTTCCGTTTTGCTCTGCTTTTTCCGCTCCTAGTTTTTTGATTCTAGGTCAGGCGTTTTTTAAAGGTCAACACAGGCACTTGCTGCTTTATGACATGAGCACACTGTGCTGCAACTGAGGCTGCTCTTTAAGCTTTTAAAGGGTTCACTGAAACTGCATGTGTTTTTTGAGTGGCCACTCTGGGAGTTGAACACCTAACCCTCACATTAGCAGCACAGCATGTCTTTTGACCTATCATAGTCAAGTGACTACATCCCCAACAGTCAAGCCATGCTGCATGCTTCTTTAAACACTTAATGTTAGAAAGCTAAAACCTACATACTAGTGTGACTGGAGCTCCTAATGCTACAGTCACACTAGGGGAAAACACTGGTTGGAGACCGCGTCATGAACAAAAGTATTGCGACCATGGACAATGAACTTGAGATCTCGTTGCCTTTTGTAAAGGTTGCTTCGAGGACGAGGGCCATGTCTGTGACCACTTGCAGTTAACTGAATGGTCTTGTCTCATGGCCCAAATCCAACCCTTTGCTGATTTCAGTTTAGTTTCAGAAAAACTGCAGTTTGTTTCTGATCTGCAGGTTTTTATGCATTCAGTTACCCCCACTGAATGGTGTAATGTTAAGGCAACTTTGACGCCTTTATATGGAATAAGTAAGAAGGTTAAATGGGGAAACTAAATGTTATCCAGCTTTTTTAAATTTATTTTTATTATTTATTAAACCCTGTCCATAAACTACATATTTCCGGGCACTGATGGGATCCTAACTGGCCCTTAGTAAAACTGTGTTCAGCTGCTCTAGTCGCAGCCAAATTGTACTGTGACACCAACAACAAATGTCTGGCAAATAAATAATCGGAAACAGCTGTTGAAGAAAAGCTCAGACAATTTAAAAATGTGACTGTGCTGAGCTGACCATTTGATTAAGCTTGAAGCACTCTTCCTGTTCTCAGCTTTGGACTGTTTAATCATTTCCTGAGAGAATAAATCACTAAAAGAACAAAAGCTGGCGTGACGGGTGAACAGTTGAAGAAACCAGGGCTGTCTGTTTCAACCTAACCTCATGCCAGGATGATTGCACTGGGGGGGGGAGTGGGGAGACAAAAGGCAATACAATAAATTACTTGGAAGGCAGTAGGAAGGTTTTCATGGCTCTACGAAGTAAATAGCTTAGCTGTTGTAAACTCCACCCATCTGAATATCTTCTGTTTGTCTCTCCTGTGTAACTGACAGCAGACTCACAAATAGTAACAGAGAAACCCATCAACACATAACACAGTGTTGTGTCTGACCTAATTGCTTACCCCAGTCCAAGATGTTTGATGCCCAGTAATGCTAACGGCCTAATGCAGAGGAATGCTGTGGTGTCTCTGTTTACAGGCGCTCTGGACTTCAGCTCTGCCACTGGATGCATCAAGGTCCCCCGGTGCACCTATGTCTGTCTGCATGCATCATTTCTGCGTTATAATCTTAACTGTACATCCACAGGCATGTGAAAATATTATTAGTTTATCCATGTGGCATGAATCCTCACAAACCTCATGAATCATAAGTGTGATTCCCTACAGCTGACAGCTGTGCACCAATATTTCATTATAGAGAGACACATGGATAAAAAGGCTCACAGGTCTTCCTGTGTACATTTTTTTTTTAAATGTATATTTTTGTGAGGAGGCCTCAGGGCAGACCCAGGACATACTGGAGAGATTATATCTCAGCTGGACTGGGAACGCCTCGGTGTACCCCCGGATATGCTGGAGGAGGTGGCTGGGGAGAGGGAGGTCTGGGTTTCTCTGCTTAGGCTGCCCCCATGACCTGGCCCCGGATAAGCAGAAGAAAATGGATGAATGGATGGTATATTTTTGCCCTTTAATGTCTACTTTTTAAATGCACCATATCTTTTTAGAAAAATCAGCATCCTTATGTTGGGACTTAGATGAGATGTTAGCAGATTTAATGATAAACCAGATTATTTGTCAGATAATTACTTAAAAATATTCCCAAATGCCCCACAAACACAGTTGAAAGGTCCAGTTTGGAGACTTGAATTAATAGAGGAGCGGTCTAAGAGACACCTTGCATCTACATTCACCCGTCTTCATTCACCTGTCAGCCAAAGGGACCATTAACCCAATTTTAAGCTTTAATTAAACATAAATGAGTGAGCTATGAAAAAACTAAGCTCTGTGAAGGCTGTAAACATGTTAAAGTAATAGCTAAACTTGGATATTTTAACATGGGAGTCTGATAGGATTGGTTCACTTTTGGAGCCGGCCTCAAATGTCCACTAGAGGAACTGCAGCTTTTGGACTCACTTGCTGTGTTTTTCAGCCCTGATCGTTGCCACTTGGTTTACACATATAAACAGAGACACAGAGAGTGACTCAGCCATGACGAGTAATTGCTCACACTACCTGCCTTTATGTTTTTATGGGTTCACTGTATGACTGTCAGCTTGTTGCGGCAAACTGGGATTTAGTTTAATGGTGTTTGGAAGGAATACACACGCACGCACCCCTAAGCTTCATGCTAATTATGGGAAATGAGGAATACGCACAGGTTCTTCTTGTCTCCCAACCTGTATGTACACATACATGAACACACACTAACTTGTTGCCAACCTTTGGCCTTTCTGTTTTTGTTTTGAGAATATTTTTTGTCATTCATGCAGTACTGCTACCCATGGGAACCTGGCTTTGAACTGCCAGCAACACTTTGGGCTCTTTCCAGCAGACCGCCCTGCCCTCGCTCTGGATACGGGCTAAACTTCACCATGGTTACAGTCTTGCCATGGTTACCCTTCCCAAACGTTGCCGTGACTCTGTTCTCTCACCATGGTTACTCATAAACCCTTCCAGCGTTGTTTGATCCCAGATCTTCTCACTCAATGAAACATTTAGCTGCAGGCTGGGTGCCCTCACAACCTGCCTGTGTCGTCTGTCTTAGTTGGACTCCATACAGTGGGTGGGTTTGTTTCAAGAGTCTGATTGGTCATAGACACGTTCCGACTGTGCCTATACTGCATGAATAGTTCTCCTGTATGATGAAGAGTTTACCTCTTTCATAGATCATACACATTCATACAAATTGAACCTTGATTTATGTGTGACTATTTCTTGCATTTTCTGAGTGCAGTTAAGGTATATCTGTGAAGTCAGAGGAGTTCATAACATAATGTCTGTGGCTTCTGGATGTCATAACAATGTTAAAGTAGCGAGCAGTGTTTATGTATGCAGTAATGTTTATAAAGCTGTGGCGCTGCTCATAGGAATATCACATCACACTGGTGACGGCTTATCTGAAACATGTGTGTGGAATAATGAGTAAAACATCTGTATACCGAGAGAAACGGGGCTCCAATGTTTTTGGAAATTTCTCTCTTTTTGTTCAATGATAAAGTTTGTGAAATGTTTTCCATAAAAGAGCAAACAAAACCAAAACAAAAATGCAGTGTGTTTATATAGATATATGTAAATATTGCTTTGACTGTTTGTTATGTGTTGTCTGCTTAATTAATTGAGGGAGGACTTCAAATTATGTGTGATTGTATTTTCTTGCTGTACAAATAAACTAACTAAGTCAGAGAAACCAAATGTGCAACAAACTGCTCGTACAATTTCACCCAAAAAATTCTCTCATCAGTTCAAAAACCGCAACAGGATATTCCCATTGACTCTCTGTAAGATCCAAATCTTCCACATATTTCCAAAAAGGTTCCAAGATGCTTTTAAACACAAGTAGTTTGTCCTTTTAATATGTATATACCGGTACACTCATCAGCCAGTTCATTTGGTAGACCTTGCTAGTACCACGTTGGACTCTCTTTTACATTCAGAACTGCCGTAATTTTTTGTGGCACAGATTCAACAAGGTGCTGGAAACATTCCTCAGAGATTTTGGTTCATATTGATATGATAGCATCACACAGTTGCTGCAGATTTGTTGGCTGCATTTCCATGTCCCATTCCACCACATCCCAAAGGTGCTCTATTGGATTAAGACCTGATGACTGTGGAGCCATGAGTACAGTGAACTCACTGTCATATTACAGAAACCAGTTTAAGATGATTTAAGCTTTGTGGCACATTTTCCTGCTGGTAGCAGCCATTTGAAGTTGGGCACACAGTGGTCATAAAGGGATGACGTGGTCAGCAGCAATAGTCATTTTGGCATTTAAATGATGCTCATTTAGTATTAAAGCACCCAAAGTGTGCCAAAAATATCCCCATACCATTACACCAAATTCTGACCCTTCCATGCTAATGTTGCGGCAGAAATAGAGACTTATTAGACTAGGCAACATTTTTCCAATCTTTGTAGCTCAGTTTCCTGGTTTCAGCTGGTAAACGGCATGTTCTGCTGCTGTAGCCCATCATGTGCTTCAAGGTTCGATGTATTGTTTGACCCGATGCTCTTCTGCATACTTTGGTTATAACATGGTTATTTTAGTTGCCTTCCTATCAGCTTGAAGCAGTCAGGACTTTCTCCTCTGACCTCTGGTATTGTGAAGGCATTTTCACCACTCAGTGGATATTTGGATATATATGGATATAGCACTCAGTTTGAACTTCAGCAGGTCGTATAGCAGCACTGAGCTGCTGCCATATGATTGGCTGATTAAATATTAGTAGTAACCACCAGTTGGACAGATGTAAAGTGGCCAGTGAGTTAAATCTAAGTTTTGACATGTATTATCCTCATGTGTAACATTCAGTCTATGATGATATTTTTTTGTTGTTGTTATAAAAAAAAAAAAGCAATGCTGTTAGCTTTTTGGACTTAAAAAAAAAAAAAAAGAGGTTCAATAAAAAAGATTTCCTGGATGCAAATCAACTGCAAATAGCTTTGGGTCCAGTGGAATTTGTTTTGAAATAATTTAACCACTCCCTGTAATCCCATGTGACCACTTTTACCCGGCAAGTCAAACTGCCTTTCGACCTACTTTGCTTTAGTTAATGACTTACTTTTGTTGATTGTATTGTTGTGTGTGTGTGTGTGTGTGTGTGTGTGTGTGTGTGTGTGTGTGTGTGTGTGCGCACGGTCTTCTGTGCTGAAAAAGAAATCTCCGTTTTTATGAGATGGAAGAACCAGATTTTTTTTTTTCTTCTTATCTTCGTAATCAGTGGCACTTTGTTGATATACTGAAAGGTGGATAGAAGTGATGAATGTTTTCTTACTTCAGGATGTTAACAAAGTCGCACACACTCAGAGAGACACAACAGCACAGTCATAATGCTGCTGAGAGCCACAGAGACTCCTTTCTGTTGGAGGAAACGCCTCTGTTTATTCTCCTTTCCTCAGCCGTGTATCAGGCTAAATGAGTCTGTGTGTTTATTTTCTCAGCCTTTTGCAGGTTATGTTTGGAGGGCTTTATTGTTCTGGGACACATGATGTACTGTTGTAGAAAGGCATGTATAAGAAGTATAGGTTGCTGTTTGTGTTCTTGTAGTCTAAGGATCTTGGTGGGAGTGCACAAAAAGGCCTCAAGCATTTTCCACAATGACTGTTTTTTCCAGTGTATTATACAGCAACCCAGACAATAATGCTCTATTGTTTTATGCATGCATGTGTGTGTGTGTGTGTGTGTGTGTGTGTGTGTGTGTGTGTGTTCGTGCAGGTACAATGGCTCCCTGCCCAATGGGGATCGGGGGCGACGAAAAAGCCGTTTTGCACTTTGCAAGAGGCCGAAGGCAAACGGAGTAAAGCCCAGCACAGTTCACGTTGCCTGCTCTCCACAAGCAGCCAAGGTGAGACGCACAAAACATGACCATTTAGATTTCCCAGTGATCACAAAGCTGCACCCAGCAGTCATTTCATTAAACATATTACTAAAACATTTAATGATAGAAAAGAACATTCGCTAATTCATCTCTGTGTAGGTGTGTGATATTGGTTTGTGTGACAACATCAAATAAAACACACCCGGTTCAGTGGTTTTTGCCTCCCGTGCTCCAACAAAGGCTTTTGTGAAACTCTGCTTTTTGTTCTGTGATATTAAAGTACTACACACAATGAATATCACAAACACACACACAATTGTCAAAAGAGGAAAAGGAAAAAGCTCAGCAAAGCTTCCCTGAGTTAGCAGAACAAGGAAAACCATCAGGTACAAGGCTTTGTCGAGGTTTTAAAAGGTATTTGGACAGTGGTTTTTACATGGGATTTAACTGGAACATGCTGAAGGTTGATAGGAGAAACAAATGTGAACGGTCCAGTGGAAGGCAACTAAGCATTTTCTTGCAAAAATCCTGGGAAGCACATGTTCATGTGTTTCCATCATCAGTCCAAAGAATGCCCAGAAATTCACTAAAATCTGTTAAATGATCAGGGAAGTGTGTGTGTGTGTGTGTGTGTGTGTGTGTGTGTGTGTGTGTGTGTGTGTGTG
>JASGAU010374920.1:0-23426 GCA_030220045.1 Australoheros facetus | reverse complement strand
CCCCCCCACCTCCAAAAAAAAAAAAGAGAGAAAGAAAACATCTTAGACAATGCATCGAAACCCTGCCCCTTAAAAAAGCGCTCCAACCGTTCCCAGAGATAACTCCCCAAAACCTGCCAGCATACCTTCTGCCATGTTTGCGAGCTATGGTTTAATCTTAGTGCCCACTGCTGCCGTTTCCTCTCTTTCTTTTAACGCCTTTTAACGCTCCTTCAGTGGTCAGCTCTGTTGGTCAATACAAATGACCATTTCCCATCCAACAATCCCCCCACACTCTCGGTCACGTCCACGTGATTCACAATTACAGTCCCCAAGGATACACTGCATATTATGTGATGGACGAGCCCAAACATGGGAAGTGGCCAATCACAATAATACGTATAATAATCGTATGCTACTTTCGTTGGAGTGATTGGCCAGCTACTACTATAACGAAGGAAATATTCTTATATTCAAACCCAAACATCTGTTGTGGTAGTGAGTTTACAGTTACTGTAATTTTAAAATTTATAGGCAGGAGTACATGTATATATGTGCATAAAATTCAGCTTTTATTTAAGTGATTTTCAAATACTGATGCAAATACTAATAATAATGTATCTCTAGATGAAGAATTCAAACATTTTAACTCAATGTATACAGTATAAAGGGTTTAAATCACTGGAAGCAGTTAGTTTGGGCGTTTTATGTTTTTTTTTTTTTTTGTTTCAAAATTAGGATTGAAATATATCAATTTTATATGCATGTTATATTATCTCACACATGTGCTCGTTTCCTTGTAATCAGAGATTTGGCTAACTGCTCTCCTGGAAGGGTCTAATGGTAATGCAGATGAAATTGTGAGTGGGCGACGGGTTTTTTTCCCACAGTAGAAGAGGAAGAGCTCAAAGGAGTTAAGCAAGCGAGGTGAAGGGGTTAAGTTTTTTTTTAAAAGAAAGAGAGAAAAACAACAACTTGGATTTAATAAAAAAGCATGCAAAACAGTGTGGCCGTATGAAAACAAAACGAATTCGTGGATCAATAGTGATTGATCACATCACGTTAAGATGTTGACTGGCGTCCTTGTGAAATGACTGATGCTTTAAAGACAGAAGAAAGGGATGAGCTATTTTAAGCCAGCCTAAAGTAAAAATACTCAAAGAAATAAATAAAGGACCATTAACGTATTACAAGGCTGTTATTGGAGATAATAGGGCCTTTCGTGGGAAGGGGCGACACTACACGAAGTCTGTTCTTTTTTTCCTTTTTAATTTTTTCCGATGTATTATTTGTGTTGGGTATAAAACACAGATGCACATGAATGTATTTGAAATTGTAATTCGGTTGGTTTATGCTAAACCAACGAATATAAAAAGATAAGGTTTTGTATTTGTTAATTTATTTGTATCGTTGCTAAGTAAAAACGATGTATCAGTGTCATTAGGTAGGCCTAAATTTTTAATACCGAGTAATATTGAATATAATCGTATTCTGATGTATTTTTATTTATTTATTTATTGAAATTGAAATATAAGATGGCTGATCGAGAGGAGACAGTGGCTCTCAGTTCATCACAATTACCACAACGACCTCTTGTGGACCCGCAAAACACGCGTATTTGTGGCCCCAGATATTGCATAATTTAATTTAATATGGAAGATACCCTTCATAGTACAAGCAAGTTGGTGGTTCCAGGGCTGCAAGATGGGGTTTTGAAAAAGGAAATTTAGCATTCATTTTTTTTGATATAATCCCTAATATTTACCCACCCATGTATTCCATTCTTTGATTTTATATACATGCGCTATTTAGTATACTTTTTTACCTTTTATTTTTGAATTTCGTTTGAAAATTTCGATTTTGAGAGGTATATAGGTGGAAGACAAGCGTTTTATGTTTTCCCATAATTTACTAAATTATATCTTTTTATATTATCATATTATTTTTGTGAAACGTTTGTTGTAGATTACAGAGTCCATAAGCATTTTTATTGTGTCTCCGTTCAGACTGAAGTGCTTAGACAGGAAAAACAATCTGTGTAAGGAAGCTAGATAGCTTCCTAATAAAAGGGGGTCAGAGTCGTAATTGCTTCCTAATATCGTAACCGAAAGCCAATGCTTTTGGACAGCGTCTCTGAATGCCAGTCAGAAGGCGAATAGAGTGTAAAGACATCTTGTTCTGATAATAGGAGTCGCTTTATTATGTTTGTTTATACAACAGATTGGAGGTACACTGGCGACANTTATCCGTTATTCTATCCTTTATTTATTTGTCTAAAAAGTGTCACTGGAATTAAAAATGTCTTTTCCAAGAGAGATCTGGCCAAGAGGGTAGCGGAAATTGTAAAAAATATAACATCACAGTTCTATAAAGATATTTCAAATGGAGAAAAAGGACTGGATTAATTAATGTAGGTACAATAACGCAAAACATGTAATTTCTTTATTTTATATATAACCCCTTCGTAAATCATGTTGACTACAGTCTATTTACCAATATAAGCAAAATTATTACACATATAAAACGCACAGAAACATCGAAAATCACTTTTTGGCAGTCGATCACTTTTTGGCACAGCACCCGCCAGTGAATGAAGTCAGCATAGTGACATGGTATGTGTTATATAAAATGGCCACTAGATGTCAGTATAAGTCTCAGTTCAAAGTGCAGAATAAAATGAGCAACTCAAAACATTTCAAGTTTAACGTTGAAAACATTACGACTAAATATTTGATATCAGGCATGGCCTTGTGGCCTCAGACCTCCTGGCGAGAATAGCATATAACTGATAGCCTGTGCATTTTTTTAGTCTTTTCTTTTTGAATATAAACTTTAGGTGCCAGGGTCGGCAGCCTCCCAGGCTGCACACAGTGATGAGACAGGTCCCGCCTCTTTGGCATCCACAAGGAGACGCCAGCCAACCAAACACGGAGGCTTTAAAGCATCTCCGGACATGACCAACAGAGAACATCACTCCTGCATTTAAACTCCGGTCATTTGTCGGATGTGAGGTGGATGGAGCAGCTCGTGGGCGGAGGCGGCCGACTGGTGACAGTCTAGAAAACAAATGCGAGTGGGGAGTCTTAAGTTAGGAATATCTGGCCTGTAGCAGCATTTACAACAGGAAATTTTAGCTCTACCTCACAGCTATAGATCCCGTCCTGCGGAACAGAACAAGGAAAGCGTTGCAGTGTTCAAATCCGCAGCTCAGCAAAATGCGCAACAGAAGAAAGTTAAAAATTCCTTAACCAACTACGTCGAGTAGTCTGCTGTGGTCCGAGTGCAATCATGTAGACTTGTCCCTTAGCTTCTTTTTTTTTTTTTTAGATGGGACACGGGACTTTGGAGAGTTGCTCTTAGGTTGTGAGGTGAACTCCATTTGGCTGCAAAAACAGGACGCATATCTTTTTGCGCTCTTGGTTCCGTCCACGCCGTTTGCAGCTCCTGTCACTCTAGCCAGCTATGGCACGGCTAAGGAGGAAGGCGTGCATAGCTCTGTTTCTTTTTACGCTATTCGTCTTTGGGACCATGATGGGACTGAGGACGCTGAAGCCCAGTGACGGCTTCTCGGATCTGGCTCCGGGCTTGGAGCTCCTGCCGATGATAGGGGAGAAGATGGACCGGCGCTCAGTATCTCGGGATGGGACCGCATCCCCGGGTCAAGCCCGTCCGCCTGGCAGCGACACCAAAGCAGCGTTGTCTAATACCGGCCCGGAGGGGACCATATTTTATGATGTTCATATTTTTTACTATATCTGGTACGGCAACCCACATATGGACGGCAAATACATTCACTGGGACCACATCCTAGTCCCACACTGGGACCCCAAGATCGCATCCAGCTACCCGAGAGGGAAACACATGCCGCCCGAGGACATCGGCTCCAGTTTCTACCCTGAACTCAATCCGTACAGCTCGCGGGATCCGGATGTGTTGGAGTCCCACATGGAGCAGATCGGAGCATCCGCAGCAGGTACAGTTCAGAAACACAACCGGCGCCCCGAAATTCTTGGAGAGACGCACAAAAAAGAGCTGAGTGTTATTTGTGCTCAGCAGCTTTACAGGAATCTGGCTTCTGTAAGAAAAAGCTGACTCCTTTTTGTTGGAGGGCTACTACACAGTTTTCAGCACAACACACCCACTGGACAGCTCCCTACACACTCAGTCCCCAAATATTTGCTGCTGCGCTCTCATCCTCCAGGAATTTAAACGCTCTAGTTATCAGAGGAGCACCCATTAAGTGTACATCAGAAGCAAACTATTGTTTTAAAGATAAGTAACTATCTATGTTAAAATTGAACAATATATTTAGGTATCAAGGCATCATCAAACCCTAAAGTCTCCCTCCAAGTACCTGTATCTCTTTTAAATGTCATGAACTAATAATGGTTATGTTGTATTCTCATCAAAGACCTGTATGGCTTCATTAAATTGCAGCCCAAGTTTGCTGCCTGGTGTCAAGTAACAGCACAGTGTGTCAACTGTCAGCAGCCAACACATGATAGGTCCTGATGTTTCTTGTCCTGCGGCTCAGTAGGTTACTGTACACCAGCTTGAGTAATGAGAAGACCATCTAATGCGGAAACATCATCGCCTTAAAAGGAGGATCATGCGAGGACGAGTTCAAAATGATTAGTTAAAACAATCCATTTAATTAGAGACCCCAGACAAACAAACTAAATAGATCTGCTTGAGTTGGTGACTGATTTCCTGACACTTGCTGTCCATAAATAACACGAATAGCAGTAGCCATATTCTTAATACCAAAAGACATGTTTCCCTATTGTAATCTAATAGTTTCCACAGCTCCACAGCAAGTGGACGTGAGTTTAATAAATCAGTTGTGAGTGCATATCCAGTGTGCCAATTCCTATCTCTTGCCAGGCACCGCTGTGGCCATTTTTCAGCCAGCATGAGTTTATGAATTTAGGAGCTGTCACACACTCAAACTGTTGCCACTAAAACAAGGCATAATAAATAGTCTTAAGATGACAAATACATATTCATTAAAACATTGAACTCTCCTCCACACATTAGTGGATGTACTGTATATTTCTGAACCACAAAGAGACAGTGAAGACACTATGGATGATCACAAAGAAAAGAAAATTACTACAGGACCAACAATAACTTCACAAAATGACCTCAAAAAGGAAAATTCAGTTAGCTTGAAATCCACGCATCATTTCAGCAATGCATATGATAATATTTTTAGAGGTTCATATACATTTTGTATATAGATTCCCATCAGCAGATACCCTCAGAAGTGTTAATTAGTATCTTTGATCAAGTGCTTGTCTTGCTGTAGGTGTTCTGGTCCTGTCCTGGTATCCTCCTGGCATATCTGACGACAACGGGGAACCTGCTGAGGATTTGGTACCAGCTGTACTGGATGCAGCATATAGACACAACCTCAAGGTAAGCAGTGTCAGCACATTCTGTGTGTGTGTGTGTGTGTCTGTGTGTGTGTGTGTGTGTGTGTGTGTGGAGAGCGACAGAGAGAGAGAAGAAGAGGAAAGATATGATCTAAAGTATAACAGGGAAGGAGTCCAGGGCATATATTTTGTGTGTGTGTGTGTGCTTTTTTTTGATGAATCATCCATTTTAAAACTTTCTCCTCTTTCCTCTTCATTAACCTTTATTCAAACTCTAAAAGACAGAACAATAAAAATAAATCAGACAACATACTATATATCAATACTGCTAAAGAATTACTAAAGTAAGCTCAGATCATATAAAAATACAATAGAGTTTGCAGTGGTTTTGAACTCTGATGGAGAAATCATATCTATTAATTAAATTTTATCTTTAGGACTGTAAGTTCCTGGAAAACAAAGCAGTGACTTTATCATTTATGTCACTTAGCAGATATTCGGCTTGACCTTTAATCTGAAATAGGAAATACAGGAGATACATCTTCATCTTCTTTCTTTTAGCCAAATCACTCACAAAGGAGATTTTTTAATCTCAATAAGACTTTTACCCTGTTAAATAAAGAATATACAGTCACAATAAAAACATGGCTGTATTTGGCCCAATTTGCTATGAATGGCAAAATATATTCAGTTACCAGTAGACTACATCTCCGATGCAAAGCATATTGATGGTTTTTGTGTCATTACACTACAGTAGCCACAGCCCAACATACTGTGACCCTGTGTTTATGGATTAATGTACAACAAATCACCACAATAAAGAACCCAGGCCAGATGGCAGCAGCAGGCTTCTCCTAATTCCTCCATAAGATTGAAGAACAGCTGTAACAATAACCACAGTATCTTTAGGTTTTCTCATATTGTTATCATTTGCATTTAGAAGAAGAAGTTTGATTTGATTGAGATGATGTTTGCAAAGTGTATATGGCCAAAAGGATCCATAGTTACACAGCACTTTATCATCTGCATATTAGTAATAGATTCAAACACACTAAACTTAAATTATTTGCTAAAGATAAAATACAAGAGGACCAAACTCAGTTCCCTGATGTACCACTTTGAGAACAGTGAGCCATATTGAATTGCGCCTGTTGATTTTTGTTCTACAGTGTAGACTAAAGGACACAAGTTCTCTAAATCACACAAAGTGCTAGGTAGGCAGTAGTTAATATGTGTAGGTCTCCTTACAGTCTTTCAAAGTGACATGTTTCTCCCCGCTTTCTGCCCGCTATCCTTCCATCCATTCATCTTGCTAAGACCTCAATGACATGGGGCATAAAGGATTATTGATGCTTCACAGAGGTCTGTGGAGAGCTTAACACTGCTTAGAATGGTCATCTCTAACCAGTGGAATATGTGGAATGTGCAGTGGCCTTTCATATGACTAAGGCCTTCTCAACATGTTGTGCTGCATCCTATAAAGCTGCTCTCTGCTACTCGGGGATTTGACTCTGAATGCTTGCATGTGCAGTGACTTTGTCTCTAGCATTAGAGCATAAAACAGGTCAAAGAGCTGCTGCTACTTCTGCTGGATCAGCTGTTGAATGAACTCTTGAACACATTTGTGGGGCGGGAGGGGATGCAGAATGGGGGCAAAACCACATGACCAATTGCCAATTAGGTCAGAAAATGACAGCGGAAATAGCTGAGTCCATGTCGGTCCCCCTGTCACACTGTACTGAAGATTTATTAAAGTTTTACAGGCAATGTTTGCTTGTAATCAGATATGATTCGTGTCAGATGCTTTCCGAATACAGATAGAGGGGGAGGGTAAGGAAAGGCAGTGAAGGGGAAAGCGACTGTAGTGCTAGCAGTATGGGCTTTTAATCAGCACTGTGTAGAGTGATCGGAGTAAGGAACTAGAAATAAGAGCAAGAAGGTTTTCAGGTCTGCATGCTCTTATGTGAAGGATAAAAACTACTTAAGGGCCACTCTTTATAACTGAATTTGCAATGACATGTAAACTTGGAGGAATTTGCCTATGTTTAAGCAGATGCCATTAATAAAGCCCCACTGTGTTTGTACATGTTTAACTAAGGAATAAATAGCCAGATGACATGCTAGAAGGTGAGCACAGATGGTGAGTAGGAACCATAATAAAGGATTAGCATTACAATAGTTTTTTGGGGGAGATTTTTTTGAGATTTTACAATTAGTCATTTATTCATTTATTAATTTTTAAGAATTTTCTAAGCAAAAATACCAAACATTTCTAATTTCAGGCTCTAAATATGACGTTTTGCTGCTCTTTTTTATTATATATAATTTATAATTGAATATCTCTGGCTAAATCATAAGAGAACCTCAACCATTTACAAAAATATGTTAATAAAATGTTACACAGGTACATATGTAATAATATTTCCACATGCCTCTTCAAGTATATTTCTCTTTAAATGCATAAGACCAAAAATCATTAGTCACAAGTTGTATTTACAACCTGCAAAAGTTATCACCAAGTTTAATTACAAAGCATTATTGTAACACAAGTCATTATCATGCTGGTGTTTGTATTCTGTTGTGTAGATAAAGTTAATTTGATTTCAGCAAAGATGTGCCACATACTGGCCTTGCTCTCGCTATAAACATCTCTGATGAGAGGCAGACGAGTTGTCAGGCTAGCCTGTCAGATTTAATATCATATTTGTTGTTTTTTCTTTTCCTGCTGTTTGGTTGAAGGCAAAGAAATAATGCATCTCTGCAAGGGCAAGACAAGAATGCAGGGATTAGACATGCATCGCTGAGCTGATGAGGTTTAACACATAATACTGTCAGTAGAGAATCTAATAGACAGAATTTAATGCCATGCTTTATTGTCATCAGTGACCCAGCAAGCACTGCATTTTCATAAAAGCGTGTGGAAAAACGGATTGCGACACGCTTTCTTCAAACTGCACATGGCGGTATCTTATTGAAATAAGAATGAGCTGCATATCCTTGTGTTTAATGAAAGCACCCAGAAGGTCACAATCAGAGCAGTCTCCAGAAAGTGCTGGAATTAAATTATTCTGAGTACAGCTGCAAGTTGAGTGGAGTCTTTCCAAGCATCCTCTTCCAATTCTCCTTGTTTTTCATAAACTCCTCCTACTCTGTCTGCATAGAACTACATTTATCTTTGGATTGCTTCCTTTTGCATAATTCCAGCAAAATGCTGACAAGGTAAAGAACTTTGGCTCTGATAATTTAGAACTCTGATGAAAAACAATCTAAAATAATTTCTGTACTCTTTTCCACTGAAAGCTGGGCCAGAAGGTGGGAGGGAAGCCCAAGTGAGGAGGATAGATGGTCCTACAGGAGGCAGAGGCAACAGCCAAAAATGTATCAGATCAGGATTCAAGACAATCAGCAATCTGCTTGAAGTGGCTGTTTACTTATCTGAGAAATTCATGAGAGAATAAATGAGCAGTTTTGTTTTGAGTCCTCGGACCCTTGGAGAGTCTACTGCATAATATCACAAAAACATATTAATAAAAAAAAGGATGAAAAAAATTATAGTTGTAGTAATGAGCTATTGGTATTTATGATGCCTGTCTGTCCGCATGTTGGTTTCCGTCTTTATCCTCCCGTGGCCTGAGCTGTCTTGCTTATCAGAGCAGCACTACTCCCAACTGAGGAGGATGTTTAACTACTGTAACTGATGAATATGAAATTAACTTTTCAAGCTTTTCGCGGTCATATCAACCTATTAGGGGGCACTTGTTCATAACCCCAAAATATTGAGTATCAAAGAAAAATAAAATCTGGGAAACCGGAACAATTTCTGCCTAAAAAATAAATTGCCACAGCTCCAATAAAATTTTTATTAAAGACACAGTACTTAAGGGAGGGATTCAAAGTTTTCAGGTTTGATTAAATGACTCAGTATTGGGGTTGGTCAAGAAAAATATATTGTAAAATTAAGAAATTATTAATTACTTTTGGAAATAAGTCTTTGTGTACTGGCATCCAAACACACACCTCCTACTACAATATTGCTTTGCTAGCTACTTCAAGCCACTGGCCATTGACATGTAAGACAAGATAAATGATCAGTTGACACAGAAAAAAACTTGGAAACTGCTGATCCCTCTTGTGAGTCTGTCTCCATGACAGTAGCACCCAATGCCTAGTGGATAACACATTTATATGCACAGTGAATTGCATACGTTTGGCCTAATTGCATATTCACAAGTTAGACTGGAGGTGAATGGAAACAGGAAAAGTGTAAGCTCACTAAAAACAAATCCAGCTTCCATCCTGGTAGTGATCCCATGCCACATTGCTAAAAACACACTGACCCCTCTTTGGGTAATGCTGCAAAAGAATGCAATGTACTTTTTATTATATAAGTTGAAAAGCATTTCAACAGCACCCACACACAGCTCATGTTGGAGAGCACATCACATGGAGCCTCCACAGCAGTGGTGCTGCTTGACCTCAGCTTGAAATGGACCTGAAATAGTCCTTCTGCCCAGGGGAGGATGGGGGCGGCTTGGTGGGGACAGGGTAGGGGGTTATTGGAAGCTGGATGTAGGAGAAAAAGAGCAGAGGGGATGTGTGCATCATGGATCCCATGACTCAGTTTGAGCTTCTGAACAATCTGCACCCTGAGGGGGTGCAAACGTTCTATCTCCTAAGTAGGCCATGAAGCTACACAGGGGAATATGGCCCATGGGTGTCCTATGATGGCATCAGCCACACTTTCTTGTTTCCAGATGCACTCAGTAGCTATATATTTTCATATGTGAAACCTGTGCAACCTCGGTGTATATCCACCAACTTTCACCACAGAGTGAAAGTGACACTTTTCCATAAATTGATGTGCCAAACTTTGCTTGGATTGATCTAATTGTCATAAAGGTCTGAACCTTCATCTTTGTGTTGGCTCTCATCCCTCCCTTAGCACTTTCTGCATGACATAGCACTAAATTCCACTCCGCTCAGCGTAAATCACTCCGAGGCTGTTCCAGACTGTGCTGTCAATGTTTATGAGGTATTAAAATGCGTCAACTCTGTCTCATTTACTTCTAAATTACCACAATGTAATGGGCCAGTGTGTTGTGGAAAATGAGTTTTCTAGTGGCCTACACTCTGAGGCGGTATGTACAGGAGCATAACAGCTTTGCTTGCTCTTTGTAAGTTATAATCATGCAGCTTTGCAATCTCTAATATCTCATAGATTTTTTTTATGTGGACTTCTTCTACTGTATTATCTTATCTTACTGTTATTTTCTAAGTAATCCAGAGAGTTAGCTGAATAAATATTGATTTTAGGATATGATTTACTCATACGGCTAAGACCTTTCTTCCTCTATCTTATTTCAAATGTGTCTTTTGCAAAGTGCATCTCACACCATTAAAATTGACATTTTTTTGCACATAAAAGCACTTAGTATCTCTGTTAGTGGCACAAGTGATTCAGTTTCTCCGCATCCATCCTGACAGTATATCAAGACTCATCTCCAATTTAAAACAAATGACCATGATTAAGCCTATTCCAAACATTACTTTAATCCATTAATATACACTTAATGCTATAATGACAATGCCACCAATAGCCCATCCTCCAAAGAAAAACTCCAGCATGCATCATATGCCTGTCACATAAGTATTTTATAGAAATATTACAAAATACATCTATATCAAGACTATCCTGATTTAGCCATGCTACTGGCGTGGCTCCAAAAACACCAGCTGACCACTTTGGTCCGAGCTGAAACAACAAGCAGGTGGATTGCCATGACATTTCACTGCAGAGTTGCTAGCATAGATTTTTTATTTATTTATTTTTTAACAGGGATAAGACTGGAATCACGTAACGTGGGCTGAGGCATCTTTGCTCAGTGACAGCCTACATCCCTTTAGATACTTCCATTATCCCAAAAAGGCCATTTTCTATCACATTGTTCCTCTTGGTTGTCCACTGCTGGAAAACTGATGTTCCTCTTTGATCATGCATTATTCAAAGTCACTGAATTCTACAGATGCACCTTAAAATATTCAGTTTAAGCACTTTTTGTGTACATGTCACTTCAGGTCCCTTGTTCCTCTGCTACGTTTGTTAGTGAACTGTAAGCAGCCATTTCTAAGAGAGGCATTAACTGAGAGTGTTAGAATAGCTTCCAGGGGGAGACCACTCAGGCTGAAAAACAGCTATCGTGTAGCAGATTTTGTCGTGAACACGAAGCAGAGAGAAAACATGGTTCTTTGGTGTCCGTGTAAGTGGGCAACATTTGTGCTGGTGATCGTTCTTAGTGTTATACCCCTATTAACTATAATTCAGCCATTAACTGAAAAAAAATCTCGAATCAGTTGCTGTCTACATCAGATCGGTAGTGCTGTACCGGAGCCAGCAGTCTGTTGCAGAAACCACACATCAGGTGTGATTCTCTCAGCTGCAGACTATGACAGCTAGTTCATGTCAGTAACGACAAGCATTCTACCAAGAGTGGCACAAATTTGTGGCTCAAAAATGAGAGGCGAGTAATGCACTAAAAAATAATACCGTGTAAACACAGGCTTTATGCATGTTTTTCTCCCTGAAAACAGTGTGGCAGTTCAGATAAATGAGAGAAGGCTGAATAAGAATCAATATGTTTATGATATAATGTGAACTCTTCTGTTAGAAGCTGCGGGGGATTCTGTGTGGTCCTGAGAACTGAGACTCGGGTGGGGTGCAGGATTTATCCAGAGGTTGCCTCCCATCTGGCACCTGTGCAGTGCCTTGCAACCAAAGCTGGTCACCCAGAGGTTGAAGGTGCTGCACACTCAATGGTTGGTCGCCACAATTACATCAACAAATTCAATCCAATCACTCGCCACCCACCAGTTTTACCTGGTTGCACAGAGGTTGCTGCCCTATTTTTACTCTAGTGTGACTGAGGCCTTATTGAACTGTTTTTTGTCTTAGCAACTTCTCAAACTTTGATTGATTACAAGGCAGAAGACATTACTGTCACTCTTGTCAACCCTCTATGAGGAGTCTGCCCTGGGGAATGGCTGATTTTTAGTCAATACTTGTTGAGGTCATCAGTAAATGCTGACCTCGAATAATACATAAATTAATGATGTATTCATAAGATGAATGAAAACTAACAGGCCATCCATATTCCGTCATCATTTTCCAGGTTGCATTCCACATCCAACCATACAGAGGACGAAATGATCAGAGTGTGCACGACAACATCAAGTACATCATTGACAGGTGGGTGCATGTCTGGCTGCGCTTCATTACTGAGTCAACTCAAATAGAAAACCATTAAGATTGCACGCATAGCTAGAAAAACAGCAGTTACAACACAGAAATACTTTTAGGGTGCATTTCAGATTATATAAAGCCAGTTTCATGACTTATAGATGAGTTCTTGAAGCAAAAGCCATTTTTTTCTAACTTTTACAAGTGAGGCTGGTCTGAAAAGGAGCACCTTTCAGAGATTTACTAACTCCTAGGTCCCAAAACCCCCAGAACATATTCAGTTACAGCAAATTTAAGCAAGAAATGGTATGAAATATCTTTATATTTTATCTCAGTTCTAAGGGTTGTACATTAATGATTTGTGTGTGTGTGTGTGCTGCAAAAACATTTTTCAACAGCAAGATAACCGATCACCTTCTTCCATTAAATAACCATTAAATATGCGGTAGATATTTGTGGTGCCCAAAGGTCACCCTGTAAACTTAATGTACAGTTTCTTATTTTCCCCTTTATTTAGTGGTTACAGTGTTTGCAATAATTTGCTGACTACAGCATATGTTATGACTCATTTACATATTTTTAGTGTATTTGTCCTCATTAGAAACTTTTGGATTTCCAGCAGATCTTAAAGTTTGTGGGTTTGAGCAATTACCTTGATAAGGGGTTTAAGCACAATCAAGCCCCAATATCCCAGCGACTGTGTATATAACGGATGTACGTATCGAAGTACGTACAGTAAGACCCTTCGGTTATTGAAATCCCATTGTGAAGCATTTAGCTGAGCTTCTCTTGGTTTTCTGTAACTTTATGTTTATGATGTGATGATGGGTGGATATGACTGAGAAACCAAGGGACACTGCATGCTTATAGGGTACTGACCAAATCATAAGGTTGGCCTCCCCTGCTTCATCTTCCTTTTCGACTAGGGGGACCATCTTTTACAAAATTAACTTGAAACTAGCGACTGGGCCCATAAACTAATTTGAAATACTGCATACTAGGAACCCAGATCAAGGGAGCCAAGGGCTGTTTTCCCTTAGACTTCTATACAGTCAGACTTATTTTTGCAACCAGAGCCCCTGCTAGCCATTAGAAAGAATGCAGAGTTAGGACACGTGTAGATCGGCATCACCTTTCAGAACCAGGAGCTACCTTTCACTTCTTTATATTTTGTTTCCAAGGAGCCAAACTTTCTTGTCATTTTTTAAAAGCAGTCTTGAGTAACAGCTCTTCAGGCTCTCTGAAGGTCTTTCAAAGCATTTCTTTGAACATTGGCTGTTTTTTTTTCAGTCCTCGGACCTGTTTTCAAGAGGAATGTTGTAACTCTGTTTTTGCCTTATATACTGTATTTCCATTTATGTTTTCACCTATTTTCCTAGCAAAATATAAAGAAATGAGGGATGGCTTGAGACTTTTGCACAGTACTGTGTTATTTTCATGCTCCACAGTTAATTTGATATACCTAATAATCTAGTTGCCACATAGCAATGCATCTTAAACAGATTATTGCATGCCAGGGGATGAACCATGTTGAATTGGTGCTGTTGAACCCCATGAACCCTTTTCCTTAGCTCGAGACTTACAGAAAGTTCACATTTTTAGCCCAAGCTTTAGCATCTTAATTGAATCCACGACTAGTTAGTGTATTAAAATTTGCGGTTAATTTACTGTATTATATTCTCTTTAAAGGTATGGTGACCATGGAGCCTTCTACAAGTTTACTACCAGCACAGGGAAGAGTCTTCCAATGTTTTATATCTACGACTCCTACCTAACTCCACCCGAGTCCTGGTCTGAATTTTTGACTCCAACTGGCTCCCACAGTGTGCGTGGCTCAGCTTACGACTCCATCTTTATAGCCCTGATTGTGGAGGAACGTCACAAGCATGACATCCTTGCAGGCGGCTTCGACGGCATGTACACTTACTTTGCCTCCAACGGTTTCTCCTTTGGCTCTTCTCACCAGAACTGGAAGGCCATCAAAGCTTTCTGTGATGGAAACAACCTCCTTTTTATCCCCAGTGTGGGGCCTGGTTATATTGACACCAGCATCCGCCCATGGAACAACCACAACACACGCAACAGGGTGAACGGGCGTTACTACGAGACAGCCCTGCAGGCGGCACTCAATGTACGCCCAGAGATCGTCACCATTACGTCTTTTAACGAATGGCACGAGGGGACGCAGATCGAAAAGGCTGTGCCTAAAAAAACAGTGACCCGTGTTTACTTGGACTATCAGCCACATGGACCTGACCACTACCTGGACCTGACCCGCCGCTGGGCCGAGCAGTTCAATAAAGAAAAGGAGCAGTGGCTCATGTGAGCTTTCATCAAACAGACTTGAAACAGCATGCTGCAGTGGAAGTGTGTGCACACATGAAAGAGAAAGAGCAATTGATTGATGTAACTATGAGTGGAGAAGGACATGCATTTACCTTTTTAACATGGCTGGATGTGAGACATTCTATAGATGGGTGTGCAAAATGCAAGAATAGGGCAGGAACTGTATCGACATCCCAGACTTCTAAAATGTTCTGTGGGTTTGTCTCTGATGTATTTTCTCCCCCTATACTTGGTAAGAGAGAAACTCCTGCCTGACATTATTTAGAAGTATTTATAAACACAGTGAGCCACCATTAAGGACCTCTAAATAGTGAAATAATAGAACTGAAGTCACTGTACTGAACTGAAGTCACCGAGGGGTCATATATCCTTGCTTTGCAACCTTGTCATTAATATTCTTCCACCTTATTCTTACTATTGTTCTACAACACATTTCAATAAGTCTTCACACTATTTCAGCTGCTCCCTTTAGGGGTCCCCACAGTGGATCATCTGCATCCATCTCACCGTATCCCTAGCATCTTCCTGTCACACCAACCCTCTGCACCCATAAATCTTCTTTTCTTCCTGGCATCCTTTGTCCGATATCCACTATCTCTGTTTCAAGCTAGAGATCTTTTACATGTAACGAATTAACTACTACACCATGGAGCTACGGTCTACTCAAATGCATTTAGTAATTCCTTTATGGTAAGCATATGGCACCTTTTTTTCCCCCCCACTGAAGCCTGAAGTCAAAGTCTACGGCTACGGCTCAATGCGCCGGAGTGGCTTTATGAATACAAACCTACCCACTGACAGGGGCACCCCGGGGCACTCTCTGTGTGAACTTGATTAAGATTCTGATACCTTTTAAAATGAAAGGCTTCTCAGAGATGGGCATTTTTGAGAGTAAAAGTGAGTTCTCCGAATGATCTTAGGTTGATTTTCCTGCCCAGGGTACCAGTAAGTGGTTTCTGCTGCTTTTTAAACACTCAACATTGCTCTATTGATTTCACCTTCCATTAAGAAGCAGGTCTGAGTAAAATCCAATGCATAAAGGCAGTTTTATCAATGCTTGTTGTGCATTGATAAAACTGTGAGCATGGGAAAAAAAATCAAACTTTTATTGTGGATTTCCAAATGTTGTACCACCTATTAATCAAGCTCTAATTAGGCACAGAAGATTTAATTATGCATTCCAGTTATTAACATTCAAATGATGAATCTTATGAATTATATCCACGTGCCAACCAAAACTGCTGAAATGTTCCAGTATTTACAGTCGAGTCTACAATGTGACACAGGATTTATTGCACGTGCAGATGCTAACAATTGCAGAGCAATCTTCACACTGACATGAAATAATAAATGTATGGATTTAATAAGAAAAAAGAAAAAAGTTTACAACTCAACAAGTTACAACAAGTTGAAACTAGCGCACAGATTCAATCAGACCATAAAAGAAGCACTTACTACAAAAGATTTGATCAAACCATTCTTTTTAATCATTACTTAAAAGGTTACTATTATTACTATGGTTAGCTGACCTATTTCTGAATAAATGACAAGACAGCTTAAGCTCCCAAATAATCGCATGACAGAAACATAGCAAAACACAAAATATGGTCATCAAGGGGAAAAAAAAAAAAAAGGTACCCAAGACTTTAAAGCGGCCACTCGTACAAAATCATCCATCAGCACTTTAAATCTTCCTGAGTTCCTGTCTTCCCAATCAAAGGCAGATTCACGGGATTCGTCTTCTCCCAAACAGCTTCGGGTCAAAGCTGGCTGTGCGTTTTGTTTTGGGTTTTTTGGAGTGTGGAGAGTTCAAAGGTCATTTCTCCCCTGAGTGCTCTGACAGTCCATATTTGTGCTCCAGCACATCAACCGTAGGAGAAAGGGCGCTGAAACCAAAATTACAGTCATTTCTTGTTTAATGTACCAAGTCTACTTCGGAGCAAACATGGTGGGTTTGGGGGCAGAGGGGGTGTGAGGCTCAGCGTGAGAAAGAAGAGTGTTAACACGATGTGACAAACTGACTCCAAATATGGTATTTTAATCACTCGTTTGTGGTGAGGCAGTGCAGTAAACTAAGACTATGTTTAGCGGGCTAATTTTTGCAAAATGCCTCCTTACTTTTTGTAGTGGATATTCAAATATTTTATGCACATAAGCTTACACATATTCATAATGATACGAGATGCTGTAAATGGCTCATAGTGAATATTGCTAAGTAACAGGCATCCAGTCAGTTTGGATGCATCTATTCCCCTTCTTCCCGAGTCATGGAATAAACTGATGGAACTGTCACATTACACTTAAGTTGTGTAACTAATTTGCCACATCCAATTCAGGTCACTGCTCAGTTTGCATCATTTTGTTTTAAGACATTAGACTCGTGAATCAGAGTTCACCTTTGTTCAACTTTGCCTCGCAAATGTTTTTGTCCAGCCAATAGAAAAGGAGGATGTGTTTGGAAATTAAGTACTTATTCTTCTAGTGGAGACCCACAACCTGAAGTGTCACATCACATGCTTTGGGGAAATTTTATTTAAACGTACCACTTTATTTTTTAACTTTGGAAAAAATGTGGCTGTTTGAACAATCAAGAAAGTATCTGAGCGCTCGAATTATGTGTGGAAACATTCAGGGCAACATCACATGGTTTTATTTCACTTGGAGAGAAACTATTAAAACAAGCATCTGGATGAACTTACCAGCCAGGTCTGATGATGCGGTATTTGCCAGGGATTGACAGGTCGACTACTGTTGATCCGAGGCGGCTCTGGCCTCCTATCGGTCCACCATCCACAACCACAGCTAGTTTGGGCCAGAGCTCCTGAAACTCCTTCAGAAGAAAAGCCCAGCAGCATAAGACTATATACACTTTCTGGCTGCTGCATAGGGTGGGATTCAACTGCTCATTAACCCAAATAACTGTGTTACTAAGGAATTTAGGCATGTAGACATGATAAAGATGACCTGCTGAAGTTCAAACCGAGCATCAAAATGGGGAAGAAAGGTGATTTAAGTGAGTTCGAACTTGGTGTGGTTGTTACTGCCAAACGGTCCGACTGGTTCAAAAACTGCTGATCTACTGGGATTTTCCCACACAACCATCTTCAGGGTTTACAGATAACGGTCAGAAAGAGAAAAACTATCCAGTGAGCAGCAGTTCTCAGCATTTCTGAATGCACAGCACGTCAAAAGATGGCTACAGCCACAGAAGACCACTCAGGGTGCCGCTACTGTCAGCTAAGAACAGGAAACGGAGGCTACAGTTAGAACAGGGGCACCAAAACTGGACATTAGAAGATTTGGAAAACCGTTGCTTGATCTGGCAACTCTCAGTCTTCTGCTGCGATATTCAGACAGTGGTCTCAGAATTTGGCATAAACAACACGAAAGCATGGATCCATCTTGCTTTGTATCAATGGTTCAAACAGCTGGTGGTAGTGTAACAGCGTAGGAGATATTTTTTGGCACACTTTGAGCCCATTAGTACAAACTGAGTATTGTTTAAACACCACTCCACAGCCTACCTGAGTATTGATGCCGACTATATCCATCCCTTTATGCCCACAATGTACCCATCTTCTGGTGGCTGCTTCTAGCAGGATAACACACCTTATCAGAAAGCTGAAATCATCTCAAATTGGTTTCTTACATAAGTCTTACATAGTGAGTTCACTATGCCCAACTGACCTTCACAGTCACCAGATCGCAACCCAATAAAGCACTTTTAGGATGTGATGGAACAGGAAATTCACATCCTGGACGTACAGCTGACAACAAATCTGCAGCAACAGTGTGACGCTATCATATCAACATGGGCCAAAATCTCTGAGGAATGTTTCCAGCACCTTGTTGAATCTATACCACAAAGCTGCTCTGAAGGGGGTCCAACCCAGTACCAGCAAGGTGTCCCTAATAAACTGTCTGGTAGGTGTACTTGCAATTGAAAGAAACAAACGCCATTTACTTTTGTACTTACATGGATTTCCACCGTGCTGGTCTGTGAGCTGATGTTGGCGCTGGTAAGTGCAAGTGGCTCCCCACACATCTGACAAAGTTGCCTCATAAAGGGATGATCTGGGATACGTACACCTACAAGCTGAGAGAGGTGTGGATGTGTAAACAACACTTCACACTTATAGTTTAATCATTTCTTTGCAGTAGTTAAAGAAGCAGACTCACTGAGGTAAAGGGGTTCAGATCCGTGTTCAGTTCTTCAGACCTTTCAAACACCAGAGTGACGGGACCGGGCAGCAGGTCACATAGCAACTCTCTCGTCACCTTCACCTTACAGTACCTGTACATGACATCACATTAACACGTTAGTGTTTAATCATGCACTAAAAAATATATCAATGAATACTAATGATTGCATCCCTGCAAAATAACTATTTTTGATTTGATTCACATTTCTGGCAAAAATAATTCTCTGTTCTGATCATTTTCTGTGTTCTGTGATGAAGTTTTGGATTCATAATGTCACAACACCAATTTGTGTTGTGCAAAATTGCTTTAGGGCATTTCAACATTTTCAGAATTTTAATGAAGCAAAAACAATTGATAGCCAAAATAACTATTTGATAATAAAAGAATCGTTTTTCAGTCCAGAATAGTGCAATTACATTTTTTTGCTCCGTTTCTTTTTTTTTGTGGGTCTACCCACTATTGTCCCATTTGTTTCACTTTTATTCCCACAAATCTTTAACAAACCTCAAAGAAATGAGACAAGGCTGCACAGGGATCTAAAATACAGTCACATAGCAAAATAATTAAATAATACAGAGGTGTCCTTTAACAGTAGATGTTCCTGTCAGTCAAAATGTAAAATGTGTTATGTGAGTGGTGATGGTATCTCTGCCTCTTGCATGTGTGACTCCTCTGCATATGAGTAATATGTTTGTGCAAAACAGTTGGCCTAGAAAGACAGGACTACACTTCCAGTGAAGCAAATACACAAAATGTGTCCCGATCAAAGTCAAAAGCAAACTTACTTATAGATATCCTGAATTTCCCCTACACAGATGGCCAGCGGCTTCTGTCCATTTCGCCCTTTTGTGTCATACGTTTTTCTGATGGCTTCGGAGTTTTGGGCTAGACATGCCAGGCCGTAAATGGTGTCCGTGGGCACCGCAACAACGTGACTCTCTTTCAGAGCCTTTACTGTGCATCTCAGGATTTCAGCACCATCTGCAGTTCAAAAACAAGGGGTGTTAATGAGCTGTCATCCACAGGAGAACAGCAACAAGACAATTAAAGCCTTTACTATAACCACGTTCTCCCAACTTCATCACTTTCATTTTCCTTTATGTTTAGGTACAAGATTGAGCTCAGCGATGCACCTCAGATACACTCTCTAAGTGCATATGAGAGAGCGAAAAACTGGACAAAATAAACCATTTGAGGCATTTGTCAAGCACTGTCCTTGCTTAAATTCTACATCACAGCAGCATGCTCTTATTTTGTGCCTCTAATCCACAGAATTCTAACCCGCCACTTTGGTTTGCCAAACAACCAAGAAAAGGTGAGCACCTATAACATCTATATTAACACACACTCTTAGTCAACTATGTAACACAGAATTTAGGTTTAGAGACAAAGACAAATGATTTTAAGTTGAGAACAGTTGTAATCACAGTTTTCTTTCTGACACAGGTATGATGGCCCGTCCCCCTCTGTTCCTTCTATACACTATCACTTGAATAATACTCCCAAAATATCAACTTCGATATAGTTAACGATTGAAAGGGAACAGTAACGTGAATACCAACCCATTAAAAGAAAGGCATAGAGAAGAGCATGTTTCCATGCACAAGAAGCACAAGATCACATGAAGTGCTAATCCTATCAGCTAAGAACAGGCAACAGCAGTATGCACACACACAGCAGAACTGGATAATGGAAGACAGATGTTCCTCGGTCTAGTGAGTCTCGATTTCTACTGCAACATTAAGATGGTAGGGTCACAATTTGGCCCGCACTGTATTAACAATTCAGACCAAGTAATGTGAAAATGTGGATGTTTTGTTGGTACACTTTTCACCCATTTGTACCAACTGAACATCATTAAATTAAGGTCCAATAAATACACTGGTTGACCAATATTGGCCTGTCAAAGACACATTAGTATCTGCATATATGTCACCCAATATGAAAACAGAACAAAATGCATGAAAAGGTGCTCGGGGTGATTTTGAAAAGGCATCACGTTACATCCAGAAGAACAGCTCAGACGCCACTGTTTACAATACAAAACATTAGCATCAGGTGATTTCTTGTTGACTGCAACAAATGACCACATTCACTGATTGCAGTGGGTCACGTTTTTCTGTGTGTTCTTTATTAATAACAAAATGTCTTCCTTTTCATGGTACAAAAGGGGTAAGTACTGTTCTAATATCTTTTTAAACCTCAGAGCAGCACCAGCACATGTCAGCTGATCACAGCCTGTACACAATAAAGAAAACCCACTAGAGCTCTCAATAGGAAGTTGCAATTCTTTTCCTCATGTGGAATCACTACAACTGATCTTAGGGCTCCCACCTGCCGAATCCCACTTTAACCCCTGATTATGCAAATTTTTGTGTTTAGGTGTAGAGGTAGAGTCAGACCCTACAAATGTACACAACAGAAGATAGAGCTATTTTTTTTAAATTCTTTTTCACTGCTTGTGTCCTACATTACAGATTCAAGCTAAGGACAGTGATTAGTATTAGAATTTAGATTGGAATAACGTTTGTATTCCCATGTAATAATATTATTTTATTATTATATTAATAAATCAAAAGGTTCAGTTAGCTTTGCACAAAAATAGAAAGAAATCTCCTCCAAAGATCTATGTTTATTTTCTCACTTTGAGTACATTTCAGAGCCTGTATTTTTTTTACGTTTACTTGAGTAAAGAAGTTGATTCAGTATTTATTTTTAAACACACGTATCTATACTTCTACTTAACTATGAATGTCTGTATTTTTGCCACCTCTGCTTGTTGTAGTTGGGAGATCAGCATCACAAGGTGCTATCTACAGTTCTGCAGCAGCTGAATGATGTGATCATGTCACTACAGGATATCATATCTGCCCAGCACCCTGCTGGATCTAAATAAGGCATTTCTAAAGGCTGGAAAGGGACCAACCCGACACTAGTTAAGTGTACCCAATACAGTGCACAGTGAGTATAATAAAGGGATGTTAGGCAGCAGTGCAAACTATAATCTGCAAATATTTAATTGTGTTTGTATTGATGAATTTTACATATATCTAACACTTATTTCTTTGGTACGGCTACACAACTAACACATAACACATCAAACGTATTTTGAAGCCCTAATGTCCAGTTTGGTCAAACAGCTGTATGTTTACAAAGTAAGCACATTATTTTATAGATGTATTCTATAATTGTTAAAACGACATCGCTTCAGCTGCGAGTTGCACATGACAGGAAAACCAGGAATCTGACGCAACACACTGAGGTGCTTGCGTTGCTTAGCAGTTAAAGTCTAAAACCACCTGTCAGAGTCATTCATCTGTTTCCAGACACACCAGTGTTCACCGAGCGGGACCTACGTACACTTTGACTGTCAGACATATGTACCTGTCTCTTCCAGAATCGTCGGTCCGTTGGAAGTCGGCGGTAACAAACGCAGCACTTTAGTCTTGAGCTCTTTACACATCTCTGTTCCGAGCCGACGAGCAAAGGCTGAACTGTGAAATCCTCTGGATTTGACTAATGCGGCAGCGACGTTACAAACCAGCTTCATAAAACTAAGCGTACACACCCGAGAGAGTAGCACGTCTTACAGGAGCAGCATGTTGTCTTGTGGGTTCACAGAATTCTTCCGGGTCACGCCCCCAAACGACGACAACAATTTTCTTAAAGGGCCAGCGGTACGAAAACCGACAGGCTGATACTACTGTTATCAATCAAGTTTCTTTCATAATCTTCAACAGAATTTCCCACCTCAGATGTATTTAAATCATTTCTGAAGATATCCATCCATCCATCCATCCATCCATCCATGGAATCCCACTGAAAGGGGAAAAAACAGCATTCAAAAAATAAAGGATTTTTGTGAGCTTGGTTTCACACACACACACACACACACACACACAGCTCAAAAAAATAAATAAATAAAGGGAACACTCAAATAACACATCTTAGATCTGAATGAATGAAATATCATTGAATACTTTGTTCTGAACAAAGTTGAATGTGCTGACAACAAAATCACAAAAATCATCAATGGAAATCAAATTTATTAACCAATGGAGGCCTGGATTTGGAGTCACACACAAAATTAAAGTGGAAAAAAACACACTACAGGCTGATACAACTTTGATGTAATTTCCTTAAAACAAGTCAAAATTAGGCTCAGTATTGTGTGTGGCCTCCACGTGCTTGTATGACCTCCCTACAATGCCTGGGCATGCTCCTGATGAGGTGGCAGATGGTCTCCTGAGGGATCTCCTCCCAGACCTGGACTAAAGCATCCGCCAACT
>JASGAU010374915.1:0-14861 GCA_030220045.1 Australoheros facetus | reverse complement strand
ATATATATATATATATATATATATAAACAGGTGCAGTCACCATGGCAAACCTCAAATTAATTACAAAAAAGTATAACTGTGAAGTAATAGGTTATTTAAAAGTAACAGAATAATCATTGTATTGTTCAGCCATCCTGCATCCCCATCGTCCCCTAGAACATTATGAAAATCCCAAAAAGGCTTACTGGCCTTTAAATGCCGAGACATTTGCAGCCAACATAATTCACCTACAACAGTCACAGGAAAACACTGAATAAAAGCAAACAGTGCAGAAGGTCATTTTCAGCAGGTTTATCGCTGCTATTAGCTGAGTAAATACCAACTCAGTCACTGCACAGTGGTTTATTTGTAGGAAGTAAAGGCTTAACAAAATGCACAAACAGAAACTGTTTCTCTGACCTTTAATCTGAAACTGACATTTACATTCATCACACATATTGCACAAAAAAGGTATCGCCAACCAATTGACTTCACCCAGGACAGAAAATGAAAAAATAAATATAACTGTCATGAAATAGACCACAGAGCTGACACCCTGAGAGCTTACAGTACAGGCAGCAGATCAAACCTCGACTCTGAAATAATAAAAGGAAATGATTTTTTCTCAGGACAGGTCGACTCAGACTTTGGCAGCTTTTAGCCTCCTTTTGGTCCCCCCACCCCCACCCCCAACAAGTCCAGTCATGAAATTTCCTCGCTACTAAATATTCCACAGTAAATATTCAACTGGTAGTGGTATTAAAACAAAGTGGACGAGATTGGAAACTCAGCCATGAAGCAGTAGGCCATGTAAAATCACAGAGTGGTGGCAGCGGATGTGCATAGTGCACAGAGGTCACCAATTTTCTGCAGAGTCAATTCCTCCTCCACCTCCAAACTCCATGTGGCCTTCAGATTCGCTCTAGAACAGTGCGTAGAGAGCTTCATGGAATGGGTTTCCATTCTACATCCAAGCCTTACATCACCAAGCACAATGAAAAGTGTCAGATGTAGTGTAAAGCATGCCGTCACTGGACTCCAGAGCAGTGGAGACACGTTTTATGGAGCGACAAATCATGCCTCTCTGTCTGGCAATCTGATAGATGAGTCTGGGTCTGGCAGTTACCAGGACAACAGTACTCGTCTGACTGCACTGTCCCAAGTGTAAAGTTTGGTGGAGGGGGAATTATGGTGTGGGGTTGTTTTTCCAGGAGTTGGACTCGGCCCCTTAGTTCCAGTGAAAGGAACGCTTAATGCTTCAGCATACCAAGACATTTTGGACAATTTCATGCTCCCAACTTTGTGGGAACAGTTTGGGGATAGCCCCTTCCTGTTCCAACATGACTGCACACCAGTGCACAAAGCAGGTCCATAAAGACATGGATGAGTGAGTTTGGTGTGGAAGAACTTGACTGGCCTGCACAGAGTCCTGACCTCAACCTGACAGAACACCTTTGGGAGGAATTAGAGCAGAGACTGTGAGCCAGGCCTTCTCGTCCAATATCAGTGTTTGACCTCACAAATGTGCTTCTGGAAGAATGGTTAAAAATTACCTTAAACACACTCCTAAACCTTGTGGAAAGCCTTCCTGGAAAAATTTAAGTTGTTATAGCTGCAAAGGGTGGGCCGACATCATATTAAACCCTATGGATTAAGAGTGGGATGTCACCCAAGTTCAGATGCATGTGAAAACAGATGAGTGAATATAGTGGATATACATATAACACCATTTACAACAAGACTGGCAGTTAACATACGAATCACCACCTCCTCTAAAACTCTCTTTGGAAGTTCTCTTTGGAAGTTGTGTTACAGACTGTAACTCCCGGTGTACATGATTAATAGCTTTTGGCTCTACAAAGGTTTTATTGTTTTAAAAACTCCCTGCAGCTAACTCATTCCTGAAGAGTTAATGGAACAGCCCATTTTACTGGGATGACTCACTAGTTTGAAATGAGCTATAAACTTAAGCAAATCCCAATCTAGGATTTCAGAACAAGTACTACAATTGAGGTACTGCCTTTTATCTGCTCTTTTTGTTAAAACACAGAAAACTAATAAGGCATTCTTGATCTTATCTGAAATCTGTAATATACCAATCACCAAGGCAAACACATCTTTAAAACATCCCACATGCCATCACTGCATTCCTGACAAACAATAACGCAACTAACTAAAGCTGATTAAGGCTACACTGAATTTCTAAGGCATCATAAATAATAAAGGCACCAGTTCCTTTGATACTTGTTCTTTACACCTGGTCAGAAAAAGTCTCAGTGTTTTAATATAAATCTAAACAATCTGATGAAACTAAATGGAATTTTAAAGTCTATAATTAATCTGTAATCATCAAACAAAAGACAAACTGCCATTTTCAGCCAATGGTACAACAGTAACTACTGGGAAACTTCACTTTTACCAGTGATTTGAAGAAGTCAGAACCTTTATTTGAGGTTTAGACATTTAACTTTATATTTTACAGTCTCCTTTTTGGACAATTACAATATACCTGATTGTAGTTTTACTTTAAAAATTTGTAACCAACCACCCCATAGACAGTACCATCCATCCATCTTCTTCCACTTATCCATTCCAGGTTTGCAGGGGAGCTGGAGCCTATCCCAACTGCCACAGGGTGAGAGGTGGGGTAGAAGGTTTCTAGTCTGTCACAGGGCTAACACAGAGACAGACAACCATTCATACTCACATTACACCTATGGGCAATTTAGAATTAATAGTTAACCTAACCCCACTAACTGCATGTCTTTGGACTGTGGGAGGAAACCGGAATACCCAAGGACAACCCACGCAGACACGAGATGCAAACTCTACACGGAAAGGCCCTGGCCAGATGGTGGATTCAAACCCAGGACCTTCTTGCTGTGAGGCAACATTGCTAACCACTGCACCACAATGTTGCCCAGATAACGGAACACAAACAAAATATTTGCTTGTGTACTGAGAATAAGTAAATAATAATAAAGCAAAGTTGAAAGTATTTCCCAGTTATGTGTCAAACATTTTCACGGTTCTCAATGTCCTTTTTGATGTTTTTTTTTAATGTGGTCAATCTCATTTTCATCTGAGCTGTCATCTTTGTCTTTCTTTTCACTGTCCAGATTTTCTGTTACCTTCGTTGCATTGGTTTGTGCTCAGGTGAACTGCAGCTCTTGGCGAATTGAGTTCAGCTCCACCAGACCGTCATGCAGCTGTTGCGCCACCTCCCTGATTTTGGCAGCAAACTCTGACTTTGCCCCTTTTTGAAGTTCTTTGGAGTCTTCAGACACAAAGTAGATATCCATAACTACAAAGAGTCCGGTGAGCACACCAGTCGCCATGCTAGCAATCTGGACCGCTCTGGCTGCGGTGGTACCGGCTACGTTGGCAATCTGGACAAAACGCATGATCTCATTGGCATTGATGAGGATTGCCTTTCCTGCCATGGCGCCATCTTCATAGAATCTGCTGGTGAGTGCAGGGAAGTCCTGATTGTATGCACTATTCTTGATCTTGATCAGATCAAACCTGCGTAGGTTCTCAATCCCCTGCTTGATGAATGTCAGGCACTTACTAAGGTCTTCCATCTTCTCCTGGTAGTCCTGCACAATCTTCTCCACTTTCTTGCGGTCCATGGTGTTGTTGACCTGGTTGGAGATACCAGCACCTGCTGATGTCAGACCGCCCGCTGCGGCGATGCCCAGTCCTACTGCAGTCACAATCAAGGAGGTTCCCATTGTGAATGGAGCCAGAGCAAGGCCAGCAACAGTGGCAATGCCCCCGATGGCGCTGGTGGAGCCACCAGTGATTTGAGCGATCTTTGTGTTCTTGTTGAACTTGTCCAGACCATCGGCAATACTATTGAGGTCGATGACATGCTGCCAGAGGCTCTCGGCGCGCTCTGTGAACAGTTTGTTGAAGACTCTGATGCCCTTCTGCACTTTCTCTGCTGTCAAAGCAAACGTCCTGAAAAGAGAAAATTAAGACTTATTACACAGCTACATCTGTGGAGAAAATCTTAAAAGGCAGTTTTGTCTCATTTACACTAACAGAATGGGTGTCAAATAATCAAATATTGGAATATTTACTTTGTGATTTTGAGACCAGCAGAATATTTTGTTCCTCAGAGCACACACAAATCATCATACTGATTTTTTTTTTAACATTATGTTTTTTTAGTAACCTTTTTTCTTTGGAATTACCTTTTCTCCTGCAAAACATCATCCAACAGGAAACCCATAACTGAAAGATAATTAGTTGTTTCTGAGTAAGAGCTTCTGAGGTATGGAAATTCTTTGATCTGTTCAACCTGATACAGGTACAGGTTCATGTTTTTCAGATACTATGGTCTTGGTCTTCTTAAGGTTAATATCCAAACAATTTACCTTGTGAGACCCTACTAGGGGACAACACAGCCCCTGGGATCACCGGGACACACAAACCCCTCCCTTCGCGGAGGAGCGATCTTAAATATGATCAATCCATCTCTATTAATGAGCTACGTAATACAGGCCTTTAAGGTGGCAGTAATTAAACCATTACTTAAAAAGCCATCACTTTACCCATCACTTTATGCAGTTACGGGGGTTAGGTTAATTGGTCACTCTAAATTGCCCATAGGTGTGAATGTGAGTGTGAATGGTTGTCTCTCTGTGGTGGCCCTGCGACAGGCTGGCAACCTGTACAGGGTGTACCCTGCCTGTCGCCCTATGACAGCTGGGATAGGCTCCCACCCCCCGAACTCTGCACAGGATAAGCGGAAGAGAATGAATGAATGGATGGATGGATGAAGTTATTATTAATCTCTGACTCTCTTCCACAGCATGTCTTTTGTCCTGTCTCCCTCCCCTCACTCCCAACCGGTCACGGAAGATGGTTACCTCTCTCTGAGTCTGGGTATGCCAGAGGTTTCTTCCTGTTAAAAGGGAGTTTCTCCTTCCCACTGTCGCCAAGTGCTTGCTCGTAGGGTGACCTCTGATTGTTGGGTTTTCTTTGTATTATTGCAGGCTCTTTACAATATAAAGCGCCTTGAGCCAACTGTTATTGTGATTTGGTGTTATATAAATACAATTGAATTGAATTAATTAATGGTTAAAAAAGAAAATACACCGCCATCCTCTGAAGTGACATAGTCCAAACACATTTTCCTGCATGACCCTCAATCATGTGCTGCCTCCTTAAATTGGTGCAAAATTTAGTAAAACAGAAATATCTATTAAAACATTCACTTACTTGGCCTCTTCTTTTTCTGTCATGTCTTCATGTTGAGGCGTGTCTTTCCATTCTGAAAAGCAATATAGACTGAGTTATCATTCTTTATGTCTTTATATTCTTAATATTGTTTTGTGCGTCTTACAGACCCAAAAATATGTGGATGAAAAGCTATTACATGTGTGAAATTAGCCTACTGGGAAACACTATCCACTCTTATGAGTAGGTTTTCTACCAGATTTCAAAGTCTGGCTTCAGGTATTTTGTCCCATTTATTCACAAGAACATGAGCAAAGTTGGTTTCTGATGCTCAGTAATAAAAACTGGTCTGCAGCGTGTTTTTCAAAATGTGTTCGGTTGTTAAATCTGTTTCAAAAGAAACTTCTTTCTAATTCCGTTGTTCTTTGTGCACACGAAACTAGAGACAGTTAAGTATCAAAGCAGGGGTGTCCACGTATGTTTTCAACAGTGTTAGCTGTTCAAAATTAAACAAAAAAAATTAATTAATTTAAATAAATAAATAAATAAAAGCACACAAAGTGAAAATAAAAAAATTCTTTTTCAGCTTACGTTCCACTGTTTCCCACCACTCCATGAGATCCACATCCTGAAATACAGCGTTAGGTTCCATGTTTATACTTGTTTTCCAAATAATGAAGCACATGTATTAAAATTAAAACTCACATCACTATCTTCAGCCTGTGCAGGGCCAATACGATAGTCCTCCAGCTGGTCAAACAAGCATTTGTTTGCACCTTCATTCTAAGATGATATTAAAGATTAAAATTACATATGAAAAACACCATATTAATAATAATGACTTTTTTTCTTCTTTAGACAAAAGTTTGGGTCTGCAGCAAAGCTTTAGTGTATAGTTGTTTGCACACATAGATTCCCACTAAAAGCCATATAAGAGAACACATACACAACGTATAAGACAAATGGTCTTAAAACCTGCCAGCTAAAACAAAGCCTGTTTAATGTTCGACTGAGCCCATGAGACATCAGAGCAGATAATTATTGCCTGGGTGTGCTACCTAAGAGTCACCCTTGCTTAAAGTATTATCAGATTATCTCCCGTTGTTTGCTGTATGTGAGAAACAGCAGCTTTGGACATTGGCTGAACTCGATTCTCACGAAATTCTCCGCACTCTGTGTGTGAAAATGGTTTATAACAGTGAAAAAAGGTACACAAAGTGCCTGGACATACATGACGCTATCATGCAACACATTTCCTCAGTTTCACTTTTTACATGGCTTTTGCACTTATAAAGAAGAGGAAGTTTTGGTGAAAGGGATTCTGGGTATAGTGACTTATTTCTGCTGTTTTTGCAAAAGTTAAAGGACTGACGTCTTCCATGAGCGAAGGAAAAAGGAAGCGGAGAAACAAGTCTTAACATATTGTAGCCTAATCTCTTCTCATCTTCCACAGTATAGGCATCCACAAACGCTGTGTGGTGGTTGTGTACGGGTTTCATGCCAGCAGTGAAAAGAGGAAGAAAACAAAACACATATAGATTACAACAGAGTTTGTTGGGAGTGTATACCCTGGAGACAAGTTCTGCAAATGACTGCAAGAATGAGCCTGTTGGAGGCAGGAAATATCATGTGACAAAAAAAGGCCTTTTGTAATCCTGAACCACAAGGATTAATACAGCAAGTGCCAGTGCAGTGAATGCATACAGTGATACAAACTGAGTTTGATCTGTAAGGGAGGGGGATAGCGCTAGCTAGCTCGCTAGCTTCTGGAGCATTATATTTTGCCTACCTACCTCTGCAGCTTTGGGTGCTTCTTCCTGTGCACGCCTCTGTACAACTCTGGCCTAAAATGAATAAACACAGACACAGTTAAAGCATTTGTAATATTAAATTAAAACTTATCTGGAAGTCTATGTGATGTTAGTCATTAAATAAATCATAATTTTGTCTTAAAGACAAAAAATATCTACACAATAAATGATGCATTTTCTTTGATATTTGGTGGGTTTATGTGTAGATCAGTGAACTGCTCATGAAGGCAGCATGTGCTTGGAATTTCATCTATCCAAACCTTCCAATATTGTCCATATTTGTCCATGATGCGTATTTGAATGTTACCTTGACTCCAGGCATGAAGGGGTTGTGCTTCTTTTTTTTCTTGACTTTGGTCTTAAAAAAGACAAAACAAAACAAACAGATTTTAGTATCTTTGTATTAGTTTGAAGGTCAAACACTGAAATGTTCCATCTGAACTAATTATTGTAAAATGAATAAATGTTGATCTCTGACTTAAACAAAAAAAGCTGAACAGAAAGAAGACCTCTGTTTTTTCTTTGCCCTCCTCTTCATTCTTTTCTTTTTTGGATGCAGACTCTTCATCATCATATGCAGCCTGAAGTAAATAACAAAAACACCACAATAGAAAGGACAGCATGAGCATGAAATAATAACCATCCGATAATGAATGTACACTATAATATTAATCAACGTTAGTGAATTTTGTCACATATTTAGTCAATCACAAATAGTTACATATCAATAGCACCATCACAAAATCATATTTTTGAGACATTAAAATGCGGAGGACCAAAATTTTAATAAAGCTGAGATAGTTTTTTATGCAAAATAAGCCACCAAAAGCACACTCACTTTTGCGTTTGATAGCCAACAACCTTTAACTTGATACCACATGGCACATAATGTGTAATGTCCAACAGACCATGAAACCGTATGATTTTACCATCCATGGAAAACAAACATACAACCCTGTAGTGAAGGGGGTTAAAATTCCATGCCAGTAATAATAACCATGAGATGTCACATGTTTCACATTTGCATGTCTGACTGTGACATGAAACACTTGATAAGAAGGAAGAAACAACTAGAAAAGTTCGACCCTGGCAGAATTAGCCACCACAAATACCACAGATTTGTTTTCAACTACGCGTAGCAGCACAGAAATGTGTGACATAGTGATTAAAAAAAAATGTTTACAAACATGTAAATATATATGCACATCATTCTATGTAAGTCAGTCTATCTAACTAGATATGTATTGTTTTGTTCAATAACAATCAATATGCAGCCAGGCTTTTCTTAATTTGCTCACATGTAAGAAGGAAAAAAAAAAAAAAACACAACCCAAAAAACTAGCATTGAGTCCAGTCTGACCCACAATAATGACATGACAATCTTACTGTTTGGCCCTCTGCAGGGTTCTTCTCATCCTCTGCGTCTTTGGCTGCATCAGATTCATCCTTTACACCCTCATCACCAGACAGGCCCTGCAGCAAATTAAACTAATAAGTTAATTGCAATTGTTCGGTTTTGCATTCTGCACGAATGTACTGAAATGACAGATGATGATGTTATGAATCAGGTTAGTCAAACTATTATAACAACATTCAGGCAGTTATATTGGACCCTGATCATGTTTTTTTTTTGTTTGCTTTTGATGTCACAAAATCCTGTTTGTTTGCTCATATATTAAAAACCGAAGGAGAAACTTCAGTTCTTCAGCAGATGGAATTAAAATAGACTTTTAAGTTAAAGACATTTCTGACTAAATTCAGGTAAGTTTTTATCTTCTTTTGTCAAGAAGTCAAGGAGAACCTTCCATCATAGCCAACCGCTGATAATCAATAGCCAGTACTTGTATGAAATATCAGTACATCCTTTTCAGAGTCTAACCATGTTACTGTATGAAAATGTCAATACCTGTTGGTTCTGCTTTTGCTGACCGTGCCTAAGTACTCTGTTCAGCTCCTGAAATGAAACCACAGCAGTTATCTAAACAATGAGGGTTCAAAGAAGGGCATTAATACACATCAGCTCCAAATTTAAACAGATAGTAACTATTGCTTAAACACAGGGAGCTCACCTCTTCTGATGGTCGGGAAGGAACTGCAGGAGATTCCACAGGTTTTCCTGTCTTCTGTCTGGAGGTCATGTCTTTGTCATCCTGCATAGGACAAAAATTAAATACTTGTTCCAAAGCTGACAATGAATATGTGAAACACCCAGGCTAAGTAATGCCTTTCTATTTATACAAAGCAGGGCATTTTGATTCTTTTAAAGCCATTACAATGATCTAATCTGAATTATAACAGGTATTCTTCAAACATCATAAAACTGTGAACAACAGGTAAATACAAACAGCTAACATCATTTTGTATACCTGAGAAATACAAACCATACCTTATTATCCTCTGTTCTTCTTGGTTTTACTTTGTCACGTGAGGACGTCCCCTTCACCTCCTGCACAACAAAAAAACAAAAAACAAAAACAAAACAAACAGAGCAGAAGTTAAAATAGTCCCACAAAGGCCACATGCCACAGTGGTGTTTGACTGCATGTAAACCTCTTTAGTTTCTCTGGATGGGACCAGGATAGCTGCACTCCTTTCCCTTCTTTCATACTGGTTCATCTTACTTTCGACCTGATGGTGATGCAATAAATAGACTGACCAGTTTTGATTTCTCTTCCACTTGTTTCTAATTCTCCTTGACTGACTCTGCATCTTCAGTGTCTTTCTGAACAGAAGGACAACAAATATTAGCCCTAAAAATAAACTAAGGGTAGATTTTCATCTTGTACTGAAATCAGGGAATGAAAAAGAAAAAATACAGGTTTGTAGACTGCAAAGTCTGTGGGATAAGTAGTTTTACCATATATACCACTGCCTCATCCCTGATGTGTGAAGACCATTGTTACTGCTAAAAATGAACAAACATCATCACAGTCACTATCACCCCATCATGGTGGATGATAGAAAGGAATCAGTTTCGACATGGCTCCAACAACGGCATTCAGAGAGGGAGAAAGAGTGGAAACCTACTTTTCACAGTCACAAGACACATTTGGATGTGATTCAGAAAACAGCTAAATGAGTCACTTGTTTTTAGTACAAGTCTTCAGTGAAATGTTGCCCAAGGATATAGATTATTTTTCTTAGTTGCTTTTACTTGCACTCTATTAGAAAGCCTTTAGCTCAATATATTTTCCAGTTTTCATAGGAAAACGTTTTTCTAGAGTTACTTTGTAAATAAAGGCAGAAAAATGGACGCCTGTTTTCTTTCCCTGGTTTGTGAACATTGAGTCTGCAAGACAGACCGATTACAGATATTCAAAACGTTTTGCCCCTGCAACATTTAATTTAAAGACTTAACATCGGAAAATCTCAACAAGTCCAGCCATGACGAATGAAACAAGACAGAACAGATAGAGCCTGTGCAAAATGCTACTTGTCAGAAACACAAACCACAGACTTGCCTCTTTTGTACCAAACAAGACCCATCATGGATGGGGATATCCTCCCGTGATTAATGAAATTAAAAAATAAATTTAGAAGTCAGGATGACATTACAGTCCCATTCCATAACAGAAAACCCTTCAGCAAACATCTTATTGCCTTGTGCAAAACTATTTTGCTCTAATTTGGCAAATTTATTTGAACAAAGTTTTTATTTCCCATCACTGCGCACCTTCAAACATCAAACTGATTTGATCCTAAATACAGAGAACCATAATACTTAAAAGACAATCTCATTGGTGTATCTAGCACTGGGTGAACTAAAGGGTTAAGAGGTGAAGTAAAACTATATAATCTATGCATCAGTTAAATTGGGGCAGAATGATCTGGGATGGCATTTGTGGTGCAGATCCCCATAAGTTGTGCTTGCAGTACTTCAGCATCTAGCTAGAGCTACAGAACAGGAATGGGCTTAAAGGTAGTAATGTTTTTTAAGTGGCAGGTAACTTAAAATGCAATGTTTCTAACAGCTCAACAAATACCAGCAAACACACAAACTGCGTGCAGTTTGTTGCACAGCATGTCTGCTAGTTAAAGGTACAGCTGCTATATTTCCCAGGGAGAGAAATGAGTGCGAGATAACTTCACTCAGAGATGGAGAAAGATTTAAGACAGACAGACCAGGAGAGGAAGAAGAGAGATTAAATTTAAAGGTAAGGACTGTCTGTATACGATGTGAAGTTACGTTTTTTCATATAGTGAAACATCCCAGAAAAACAAACTGAGGGATACAAATGTTGTGTTATTCAAAGGTTGCATGAAAATACTCAGCAGTTTTATACAGCATAAATGGGTTAGCTTGCCGTGCTGTGGTGAATTTACAGTCATGCATTATATTGGGCTGGCACAGAGCAGCTGTGGTAACATCAACTGTAGCAGAAATTAGTTTGAATTTAAGCTGATGATGCTTAGATTCATTCACTAAATTCCACCTTTATACCAACTGTATACTGTCTAGTATAAAGACAGAGTAAACAGTACACCATTGGTGTAGGAGAGATCAGCTAAGATAGTTTGTGAAACATTTGCTCACATCTTGTTGAATTCAGCTCAACCACAAACAGCAGTAAACCAGAGCAGCAGCGCAGGTCAGCTGATCACAGCCTGTACACAAAGAAAATCTACTCAAGCTCAATCTGCTGAATCCCACTTTAAATCCTGACTATACTCACTTTTCTGTTTAGGTGTGGAGGCAACGTCACCTTCTACAACAGAAAATACTTTTCAAAATTCTCTTTTTCTTTGCTTGTGTTCTACACACAGAAAGTGTTCAAGCTGCCTACATTCATTAGAAATATAATTTAGACTGAAATAAAGTTTGCATTCCCATGTACTAATGTCATTATTATATATGTATATAGTTATTAATATTATATTAATATAGCATGTCTCAAGGCCCTTATTGTAATGTAAACACCCTACAATAATACAGAGAAAACCCCAACAACCAAACGACCCCCTATTGAGCTAGCACTGGGTGACAGTAGTATGGAAAAACTCCCTTTTAACAGGAAGAAACCTCTGGCCGAATAAGGCTCAGGGAGGGGCAGTCAAGTGAAAAGAGTGAAGAAGAAACACTCATGGAAACCCTCCAGCAGACTAGGCCTATTGCAGTGTAACTAAGGGAGGGTTCAGGGTCACCTGATTCAGCCCTAACCACAATCTTCATCATAAAGGAAAGTTTTTGCCTAATCTTAAAAATAGAGAGGATGTTTGTCTCCCAAATTCAAACTGGGAGCTGGTTCCACAGAAGAGGGACCTGAAAGCTGAAGGCTCCGCCTCCCATTCTACTCTTAAGTATCCTAGGAACCACAAGTAAGCCAGCAGTCTGATATGGTGATATTATGTACTATGAGGTCTTTAAGATAAGATGGGCCCTGATTATTCAAGACATTGTATGTGGGGAGAAGGATTTTAAATTCTATGCTGGATTTAACAGGGAGCTAATGAAGAGAAGTCAATATGAGAGAAATATGCTCTCTCTTTCTAGTCCCTGTCAGTACTCTCCTGCAGCTTTTTGGACAATCTGATAATGAATTAAAATAGTCCAACCAAGATGTAATAAATGTGTGAACTGGTTTTTCTGCTGTTTACATTTGAGCAATATTGCTGAGCAGTAGGTATGGCTTTAATATTGCTCAATGATGAGTCATAGCCTGTACTATTTATGGCCATGTCATCCTCGACCAACATGATAGACATTTTCAGCCATTCAGGAGTTGATATCAGCCAGCATGATAAAAAGGCTGCTTATCATCAGCATATATTATCATAGCATTAGCAGTCTAAAATCCTCCATGTTGTTTACGTTCCACTTCAGATAAATACAGCCCAAGTGTACAAAGGGTACTATACATACAGGAGTATGAATATAATGTTGCACATCTTTGAAGTGTAAAGAAGTGTAAAGAACACATTTCATGGCTCAACTCCTTCTGGGGTCTATAGAACGAAAAAGGTAAAACCTCACGGATAGATAGATGGACAGACAGAAGGTATGACGACACTATCCTCCCACTTTATATTGCGTGGGAGAATTAAAAAAAAAAAAAGAAGCAGGACAAACCACTTGACTCATTCACATATTTGCACCAATGGGGTAAAACAAGACTCAACTCTTGACTACATGAACAGAAAGCAACAAGTTTCCTGCTAATTCAGGCTTCCCCTCAGTATCTCAGTGTCTCTGGAATTAAAAAAATGCCAAACAATTTACTTTAAACAGGAACAAATATCTATCACAGTACCTGCTTGTGGCCTGATGACTTCTCACTGTTCATAGTTGCATCTTGATCATCTGAGCCTGCCTCCTTTTTATTCTGTGCAGAGGAGACAGAAATCAACAAATTCTGTGAATAAAGGCCTCTGGTCAAAGAAGCACCTATAATTCACATGTAGTATAAGTCTGTGGTGTGACACATGAGCATGGTGTTTTTATTAGTTTCATCCTGGCTAGTTTTTAACTAGAAAACAACCCTGCATCTAGCCAGGGCAGCACCTAGCAAAAAAAGAAAATCTACTAAATTAACAATGAATTTTAATTTTAAAGGGAGTGTTTGTTTTAAATTACATTTAAAATGACTCATCTTTAAAGTCATTCAGGCAATGTCCCCAGGTTGGAGCTTTGCAACAAATCACTAAATCACTCAAACCTCTTGTTTGTGATTGGTTGTTTAGCAAGGATTTCACTCTGCGCGTTATCTCAAAAAGAATCACTATGAAGCATCAGTTTGTATATTGTTTATTTCTAGCTGCTTACAGTGTTTATGTTGACTTTCAAACTGGTTGTTGCAGCTGAAGGCAGCAGCTTAGTGTTGCTGTTCACAGACAGATTGTCGTTGCTGCCTGAGATCTTTCTGGATGTGGACAAATCCTCCTAAAAGAGAAACAAGAGAGAATCAAGAGAAACAAAAGCTCTTGACCACTTAATATTTATTTCAGCGCAGGTGAAATTAGGAGGCGTGAGTTGTCCATCAAATAACTGAGACCTTTCTTTGGATCCTTTTTAAAAACTGGTGCAGCAGTCAGAGGGACAAGCAGAGATTTAGTGCTCCAAATATTTGCCAGCACTTTTTTTTTTCCAAATAGCTGATGCACGCAGGTTTTCACTCATACAGACACACACACAAAAACAAAAAGCTGTCCACTCAGTGAGTCACAGGCAGCACAGCTACTGTAGGTCAAAATCACCAGCATACTGTAGATCACTAAAGAAGCACTCTGGGCTTCTTTTATGGGACGAGAATAGAAAAATCATACATAAATGTTTCGACGCAGCTATTTCATAGATCTCAGAAAAGGATGTGATGTCCCGATATATTCGTCTATGGTGCTCAAGTGATTGAAGTAGGTTTTTGTATTTTTGTGTAAGTGGTCCCTTTATTACCTGGTCATTCAAGTTAAAATCCAATCAATTCAATTCATGGATTCAGTTTGGAGTGGGGGTTTTTTTGTATTACATAATCATATATTAATATTAGGGGTATGAAGTGATAATCAGACAAGTAAAGCTGCTGCACCTTGACTGGCATGTGGCAGAGCATGCGTCTGAGAAACGTTTGCATTTCCGGTCAGTGCGGGAGCCGGCTTCTGATTGTAAGCGGTTTTTTCTTGGAAGTTGCAACAACAGGGTGGGAGGGGGGACCAGACACCCCACACGGTAGAGGGAGAGGCTCCTGCAACGCTGGCTCGGAGACCGGAAAAAGCCAGAGGAAGTTGCACTTTACATAGAGGCTGCACGCCGGAACGGTGAGGAAAATAAATGACAGAAAACGTAGAGGACAAAAAAAAAAGTGTGTGCAGTTTGTCACACAGTGTGTCTGCTAGCTAAAAGAACAGCTGCTGTATTTTAAGGGAGAGCAAAGAATGAGCGATAACTTCACT
>JASGAU010374913.1:0-18150 GCA_030220045.1 Australoheros facetus | reverse complement strand
TCTTACCCTGCTAATTGAACCTTCACACTCTGCTCTTACTGGTGCAATGTGCAATTAATGAAAATTGGCCACCAGGCTGGTCCAATTTAACCATGAAACCTCCCACACTAAAATGACAGGTGTTTCAGTTTCATTGTTCAACCCCTGTGTATATATATATATACACACTCCTGATCAAAATCTTAAGACCAGTTAAAAAAATTGCAAGAATTTGCATTTTGCACTATTGGATCTAAAGAAGGTTCTAAGTAGAGCTTCACAATGCTAAAAGAAGAAATTGGTGAAAGAGACAAAAACTTTTGAGCAGGGAATTTTTTGAAAACTGCATTTACACTATCAAAAGTTTAAGATCATAGCCTTTAAAAGCCAAAAGCTGTGCAAAAATTTGGATTCCATGTCATTTTCTGTCAAGTCTTTACACTGTCAAGACCTCCTGATGGCACCCTTGCAAAGTCCAAATGGGCAATTTTGTGCCGTTGAAGAAGACGTGGCCTTTGAAGACATTTTTTGTTTCTGAAGCCCTTCCCTCGCAGATGCCGTCTGATGGTTATTGGGCTGCAGTCAGCACCGGTAATGGCCTTAATTTGGGTAGAGGATCGTCCCGTGTCTTGACGGACAGCCAATCGGCTCCTGCGGCTCAGCGCTGGTGAAATATTTTTGGGTCTACGACTTGACTTTTTTGTTCCATAACCCTCAGGATCATTTAAACAATGCAAAATGACTGTCTTACTGCGTCCAACCTCAGCAGCGATGGCACGTTGGGAGAGGCCATGCTTATGTAGCTCAACAACCCTACCATGTTCAAAGTCAGTGAGCTTTTTTGCTTTTGCCATCAGGAGGTCTTGACAGTGTAAAGACTTGACAGAAAATGACATGGAATGACAGCTCTATTTGCTACTCTCCCAAATGACAGAACTGTCATACTTCAACGCTTGCATCAGAGAGCAACTTGGGGTTCAGTATCTTGTCCAAGGATACTTTGACATGCAGCCCGGAGCAGCCAGGAATCGAGCAGCCAACATTCTGATTAGGAGGTGACCAACTCTACCTCCTGAGCCACAGCCACCCCAAAATACTGGTGGGTTGGGTGAGTCTCTCTAGGAAGAGGAAAGGGAGAGTTATTGTTGGCTCCACAGAAGAGGGGAGTGAGATGACAATTCCAAGATGGTACAGAAAGTCTGGTGGGTTTTTGGCAGCAGTAGCTGGGCAATCCTTAAGAGGTGGTGTGTGGCTGTTGTGGGGGCTCTGACAATTTCTGGGAGGGCAAGCAGGTGAATTGTGAGTGATTCCCAGGAGGTTTGGCGAGGAAGCTGGTCTGGATTTGAAGGTGAGTTAAGCAAGGTTGAGCTTTGTAGCACAGACACTAACAAAGATATAGATATAAGCACACTGCACAAAACTTTCTTGGTCATGAACTGGCTGGAGGTTATTACTGCACAGTTGCAGACACTCCTGGCAAAGACTGGGGGATTAGTAAAGTTAGTCAATCATGTTTGTATGATTCATTCAAATACTGTCCTCAAGAAATTTTTGTTTTGAAAGGGATCATACAAATACATGTAGAATAAGGCCAGCCACAAAAATAGCTGACCTTTAGCATATCTGACCAAATAATCTCCCAGTGTGTCCTGAGTTTGTCCTGGCCTCTACACATGGTAGGACATACTGTACCTGAAACACCTCATCTAGGAAGCATCCAGGAGCCTACTGGCTCCTTTTGATGTAAAGAGGAGCAGCTCTTTTTGCTACTCTCCCAAATGACAGAGCTGCTCACTCTATCTCTAAGGGTGAGCCCACACACCTGCAGAGGAAACTCATTTTATCCATTATTTATATCCATTATTTTGACTTTTTAGTTACAAATGTTACAGAGGTTTTTTTCTCAGGTTTTAAGTTGAATTCTGTATGGTGGACACAGCACCAAACACACCTCAAAGCCTCGTGACTGAGGAGGTCAGGCTGAATGGATATGTCAACAAAACAGACTATAACACAAGAGTTTTCTCCTCCTCCAGCTGACACGGTGATGCTGTGTGAAGTTACACAGCATCACCGCTGACAACCAGGCACACAGTCCCTCCCTCATATTAACTGCAGTGCTGCAAACTTGGTGGAGCATCTTAAAGACTAACACCACCATCTTTATGAAGAATTTCGAGTGGTCAGTAAAGCTCCTGTTTCAACAATACCGAAGTGTTAAACAGTTATCACAAACATTAATGTGGAAGATACACACAGAGGCTAGCTGTATAGCTATTACTGATTACCCACATCAGCTGTCTGATGTTATCATTATGGTAGAAGCTAGCTGCTATGGCTAATAGTAAAATAATAATGTTAATGTGGGAGCTAGGCAGCAAGCGCTATTGGTCCTGCCTGTTTGTAGCGTTTATAGTGTTAATTTAACCAGATAACACAATTAGTTGTGCCTAAAAAGTGTTATGTTTTTTGTTCAAGTCCCTGATTAAAGCTGAGAATGTCATTGCCCTGGGTCTTCTGTCCAGTGTCTTGTGTTCAAGTTTTGTTATTTGTTAAAATGTGCTTATGGTTTTAAGTTAGGCCTTTGTGTATCCCCCTAGTGCTTCAGTTTTGAGCATTTAGTTTTGCCAGTTTTTTTATCAGGCAGTCCTAAAAGCTCCTTCAGCCTTCAGCTGATCCAAAATGCTAGAGTACTGACATGGACTACAAAGAGAGGCCATATTTCTCCCATATTGGTTTCTCTTCATTGGCTCCCTGTTAGATCCAGAATTGAATTTAAAATTCTTCTCCTCACATACAAGGTCTTGAATAATCAAGCCCCATCTTATCTCAAAGTCCTCATAGTACCATATGACCTCAATAGAGCTTACTTGTGGTTATTTAAAAGTAGAATGGGAGGCAGAGCCTTGATTGTTTGGTTTTCTATGTCTTTACCTTACAATATAAAGCACCTTGAGGTGACTGTTGTTTGAATTGTATTACTGTGTTCATTACATTCCCCCAGTGTGTCTGCCTCCCTGTGTACTGTGTCAAGTCCAAGTTCCTGTTCCCATTGTCAGTTGTGTCCTGTTTCATTTTGTTGGGCTCTTGCGTCTGGTGTTTTGTATTCAGTTTACTTCCCTTGTCCCATCCTGTGTGATTAGTTCCTGCTGTGCTCCCATCTGTTTCTTCTCCCCTCTTTTCCCCGTGTGTATATATTGTCTGAGTCAGGAACAGGTAATCTACAGCTACAACTCTTCTAGGAGAAAACACAAGGAGGACAGACACAAAAAAGAACATCTCTGTATTGAAAATTTATTAATTCTACACCCCACTCTTTAAATATATTCTTGATGTTTTGTATCATTTCTATTTCTGCATCTTTCCTGAAGTCCTTGACAGCCTGCATTTTGCTCTCTACAAACACATTTCCTCCCACTCTCTGAAGGAACTCAGCATTCCTTGTGGCTGTAATGCAATTAAGAAACCTCTGAGACCAATTTGTGGAGGAGATTCTGAATACAATGACAAGTGAAAAATGAAGAGAACATATTAATAAATGGTGAGGATGGAATGTCTCCCTTCAGACACTCGGAGAGTTATCTGTACAAAGCAAATTGTCATTCTTGCCAACAATTACATTTCATAAAATCCCTCAGAAAATAGACTTTAGTGCTGAGATAGTTTTGCTAAGTTCCTCAGTCTAGTCTACTGTGTAAAAGGACTGAGCCACCCCCTTTATTTTTTACTTCCAATGAGTCACACATTAAAATTTTTAAAGTGGTCTTGAGCAATAGTTCTCCAGGCTTTCATAAGGTCTTTCAGCGTTTCTTCTTTGGACAATAGCTGCTTTATTATTTTCAGTCCAGTTTTTGTAACTGACCATTTTCAGAGCAAGCCGACACTGATCTATATGAAGCTGGGTGGTTAAACCCTATAACTTATATAATGGAGTTTTCCATCTGGCTAAATAAGTTTTCTCTTGGGATGTAAGGGTACTAGTAGACATGTTCTTTGTCAGTTTCTTTTCAATGTGACATTTGCTTGTTAATTTGTGGTTATTAGGTACTGGCAGAGGTTCACCTACCAGCATCTTGGTCTGTGGTTTGTGTCATGTTTGCCTTATATTGGGGTTGTGTTTGGTCTGCATCAAGCTGGAGATGAATGGAGGACGGTGATGCAAAACTGCTTGGTAAAGTACTTGGTAAATATGCCAGTAATGTGTTTAAATATTTTGGTGTCAATACTTTAAAGAAGTTGTCAGCCAATAATTTAACAAGACAGTGAAAATGTTTGTTGCTTTTGGTGTTAGTGACCAAAATCTGTCATGAGGATAAAGCCTGCTATTTCCTCATGTGTAGCAAGATGCTAAGTGTGCAGTCTCCAGAGTGTCCAACGACATTTTTGGTGGTTTTGGCTTGGCATTAATTTGTTCCTGTTTGTCTCTGTGTGTAGTCAAACCCACTGCAATTTCTCTGCATATTGTTTTGCTATTGTGTGTGTGTGTGTGTGTGTGTGTGTGTGTGTGTGTTTTATTCCTTGTATTTCTGTGTGACATTAAATAGCTGTGAAAACTTCTGTTGTTCTTGTGTGAGAACTAATTTCCAGCGCTACACACTTTTGGCACAAGGAGTGGGACGCAGCTAAGCAGATACTGATTTTTGACAAGTGTAGTTTTTTTGAGTAATACAGCAATGGTTATAACTACAGCTGGGGTCTGTCAGTGGTCAAGTCTGAGATATGAGCCCATGGTTGAGTTGGGAATCAATGAGGGGCAATTTAACCTCCTAAGATCCTGTTTCCACATCTGTGGACGTATGTGTTGGCTTTGCTGCACCTGATACTTCATTCTGCTTAATGGTGTTTTATACTTTATGTCATGTTCCCTTTGTTTTGTTACACTGTAAAATAAACCCATTGCCCCATATGCCCCATTGTTTTTTACAAAAGTATGTAACAACCATAGAACAAAAACAAAAACTTCCTGTTCAAAGAGGAAGCATAGTTTATACATTTCATGTCCATCTAATCACAAAAATGGAAGAGGATGGGGTTTCCTGCTTAATGAGAATCATACAAAACTGTGTACAGGATTTCAGCAATAACTCCAGCCACAAAGGGCAGGTTTTATTGGTATACTGAGCAAAAGACTGTCTTCACAGTATCCTTGAGAAGTTTTGAACTGGACTGTTGAACTCAGTTTAATAAAAAGTGTGTGTGTGTGTGTGTGTGTGTGTGTGTGTGTGTGTGTGTGTGTGTGTGTGTGTGTGTGTGTGTGTGTGTGTACAGATGAGTCAAATCAAATCAAAGTTCATATGTCACATACATGGTCATACAAGGCACAACTAACAGTGAAATGCTTTAACGACTGCTCTAACACAATAGCACGAAGATGAAAGATATACAATTGGAATAGTTTACAAATATATTTAAAATATAATAGTGAATGATCAATGACGTATGTGTGGGATGTGATCCATCAGCTGTCCTGATTCGGGGCTTGAATAGCCTGTGGACTGAAGCTCCTCCTCAGACTCTCTGTGTTAGCCTTCAGGGAGCAAAAGTGCTTCCTGACTGCAACAGAAAGAAGAGTCCATAGTTGGGATAGTCGGGGTCTTTCACAATCTTTCTGGCTTCTGCCTGTAGTAGATGGTCTGCAGGTCAGGAAGTTCAGTCCGGATGTTGTGTTCTGCTGAACGTACCACTCTTTGAAGAGCTTCTCTGTCCTGCTTGGTGCTGTTCCCAAACCAGACTATGATGTTCCCTGTGAAAATGCTTTTAATGGTGCAGGTGTTGAAGTTCTACAGTACCTTGGAGGGCAGTCTGAAGTCGTCTGAGGTGGTAGAAATCCTAGTGAGCCTTCTTTGCTGTAGAGCTGGTGTGGCAAGAGCAGGACAGGTCCTGTGAGATGTGTACTTGTAGCTGTCTACTCTTTCTACTGGGGTTGGACAAGCCTGATAGCACTGCTCCTTCTTCTTGCTGCAGTCCACAGTCAGCTCCTTTTTCTTGCTGACACTGTGACATTGAGTGAGTAAGAGTTGATTGTCTTTTTCAAGAAATGTCCTCAATGATGAGGGTGGAAAACTGAAACAATGTTCTCAGGAAGTCAGTGGCAGATTGGAGAAAGACCCAGGACACTCATGCCGACCAAAGACACTCAGGCCATCCCATCCCCCCAAGAGCATTGAAGACCCAGGGCCACACATTCTAATGACAGCAGTATGCCCACCCCAGCAGAAGGAAGAGTGAGGTTACTCAGGTTCCTCAGGTCACAGAGGTTACACAGATTTCATAGGTCGCAGAGGTTGCTCAGGTCATAGAGGTCGCTTGAGATGCTCAGCCATCTCTCTGACGACTGCTCGGCCAGACCCACAGCTGACTCCTCTGAAGACTCTGCCTGCCAGGGTTAAAACTGTGGCCTAGCCACCCTCACTGTTGTAGGAACAGGTACAGGGACATGCTGGGGCAAGGTCACCCTCGCCCTGGGAACATGAATGAGTGTAAGCACAGGCTGGACCTTAGCTGTCCACACCCTGGAAACAGGTATGGGGGCAGGGTGCATTGTCTCTAGAGAGGCCCCAAGTAAAGCAATAGCTTCTGGTGAGACCTCAGACAGGGCAGCGGCCTCTGGAGAAGCAGGCGGGAAGCATTAACAGTCTATGGAGAGGCCTGCCCACATACACCAGGGGTACAAGCTGAAAAACACAATGAGCTGTCTCTGAGCATGAACCACCATTATTAGTTTCACAATAAGCAGTTTCTAAGTCTGCAGACTTAAGAGTCAAGCACGGGGATGTTAAACGTTCTGATTTAGGAGCACAACAGTCTCTAAGTGAGCTGGCTCATGAACTGAAAACACATTATTCTTAACCTGCTTGTACACTGATGAAACCACTTTGTTTTGATCGAATTTTGAGCCACCACATACAGTTTAATTAATAGCCAACTCAGCAAAACAGGGCATAGTTTTGTTATCTAGCAGCACAGAAACAAAGCCTTCAGTGTTACTAACGGTGTACTTAAACACTCAACTCAGAGCTATCAAGTACTGTTTTACATTCTGCCAGCTATAATCATTACACAGCACATTAGCTGGCTGTAATTCCAGGTTGTCCATTTTGTCCACGGATCTAGCGTTGGAGCCTAAAGAACCAGCCTAATGCTGGTTCTTTATCCTCAGCATTAGGCGGGACCTGCAGCCCCACTTCTGCTTCCTCTCCCTCAGCCATCTGCAACACCTTCCAGACCCAACAACAATCCACGAAGAGCCCACTGGCCTTGCTATGTTGTTTGGGATGTTATGAGTGTAATGAAACTCAATCAAAACAGATATCTTGTGAAGACTTTGATTAGGCCAACTTGAAGACTGTACTCCCAAAATTCCAGCATGTCAAGTGTACAAGGGGGTTGAAAACTCTTGACCATGTTTACTCCAGTATTAACCACGTTTACAGAGCCATACCACATCGCCCACCTTGGCCAGTCAGACTATCTCTTCCTGGTGCTCACCCCAGCAAACACCCCCCTCAGACGGAGAACCAGTGGAGCTTAAAAAAGGCCGAGTGGACTTCTTGTTGTTTCCTGAAGACATTTCATCTCTCATCTGAAAGGATTCTTCAGTTCTCAAACCAAAGGGTGGAGAGACCCAGGTATTTAAAACCCCAGTGGACATAGTCCACTGGAGGTGGTATTGACCCACTATTGTTAATGTGCATAATCACATGCGCCAAGGTGTGAAAGGAGGCGTGGGTAATTTCACCTATTGAGGTCACCGGAACAAAGGTGTGAATGGGGGTTGAGGTGCCTGGGGAGGGAGCTCAGGACAGCACTGTAAGCGGGGGAAAGTTGGTGATGCAATCTACCTCCTCTGTTCAATGATGGTTTTTCACAGTGGACAGAGATGCTTCTTTTACTCCTCTTTCAAACCATCTGTCTTCCCAGTCCCAAATGTGAACAATGGCATCCTCAAAAGAGTGACTTTTCTCCTTGAGATGCAGATGTACCGCTGAGTCTTGTCCAATCAAGCTGGCTCTTCTATGTTGTGCCATTTGTTTGTGAAGAGGCTGTTTGGTTTCAGCTGGAAATCTCAGCTGGAAATAATTTAACAAGAGGATATAAATGTTTGTTGTAGTTGGTGTTAGTGACCAATAGCTTGACAGTGAATGGAACAAAGGCTGCCACCGTCTAAAGAAGAGGTGTGGAATGTCCTTCAAGAAGCTTGGAGAACTATTCCTGAAGACTACTTAAAGAAATGATAAGAAAGAATAAAGGTGGTCATTCCAAATAATGGCTTTAAACTCGTTAGAATTATACGAACTCCATTGTTGTGGTATATACTATATTTAAATTTATATATGCACATATTTCAATAATTTGTGCCTACCCCTCCCTGAGCCCGAGTCTGCTGGAGGTTTCTTCCTGTTAAAAGGGAGTTTTTCCCCTTGAGATGACTGTTAGTTATGATTTGGTGCTATATAAATGAAATTGAATTGAATTGTTGCACAAAGTTACCATGGACTTCCAGTGGATTATTATGCACTTTGCAAGCTGAGACTGAACACCTCTTCTTCTACTCGACCCTGTTTTAAATGCCACTTGTAAATGCTTTATAGGGTGATGTCCTTGTTTGCAGTCCATTTGTCTTTCCAGGTTTCCCATGTTTTGTGTATCGATTTGCTGCTGCCTGCTGTCATGCCAGGGATCAGAGGAGACCTTGAGAGGAGGGACAGCCAGTAATGGAGTCATCTCCTCCTCGTTATCCCCAGTGTCTGAATGACTCCTGCCTGACCTTCACCTTCTCTTTTAAAATAAGAGATGACAGGCTGTCCTGTTGGTCCATTACATGCCATGGAACAGTGACAGACATGTCCTTTGTTTTTCTTGTTGTTCCACCTGGTAGTCTCAACTGACAGCTGTATAAGAAAGGCATAATTTCATATAAAAAGAGCAGATGGTGGAGGACAGTCATGTTTTAGACAGAGAGCACCAAGGGACAGAAGAGAAACAATAATGGAATCACCCACTGTTCACATGAAATCATGTCTTCACATGATTTTATTCATCTGCAAACAGAAAATTAAATGCTTCAGCAGAGCAACAGGAAGGTAGTAAATTAAAAAAGACATACTTTACATAAATAAGCTAGTTCTTTCTATACGTATATTTGTGTATATACGTATGCATATGTACTGCCTAGTTTAACTATGTTTGTAACCTTATTTTATATCTTCTTTTAAAGGCCCTTCTAGTGATGGCCAATGGAAATCAGCAGTAGCTGTAAATGTTCTGATGCATTTTATTGGATAGTTGCTGTAATTCAAGCATGGTCTGTCCTGTAAATTGTCATGTATGGATCTGCTGGTGTCACATTTTAACACACTGGTTACTTAAAGTGCTTTTTTCTGTGTGCAATATTATTGTTGTATTGCTATAATTTAGCAAGTCATAATCTATACCTATGCCTAACCAAATAGCAGAGCAAAAACTATGCTTAAAATATGAACATTTGAAAATAACCTTAGGGCAGCATTTAATACAGACCTGTTAAGATAACATATGTTCAATAAAGGCTGTTTATTAAAAGCTCAGTGTTGTGCACCTATTTAATTGAAGGATTACACAATAGAATCACAGTAAAGTAAGTGATCATTAGTTGTGGCCTGGTGCCATTTAGCAGCTGATGGATATGAAGAGATCATTTGAGAAAGTAATGAGTCACTTTGCAGGTACAGAAGCTTATCAGTGAGTGGCATTTAGCAACAACCTGCTGCTCATTTATTACCAGCTTCTTCCAGACATGTTCCAGTGATGAAGGCTTGATGCCTTCGAGCACTACTCAAGATGAATCCTGGACTTGTGTCTTATGCTCAAATACAGGATTCATCAGTATTTTCTTAGATGAATTTGTCTGTTGCTTATACTTGGTGAACTTGTGAACCAGGTGTACATACAAATTGTGATTGTCAAGCTATCTTATAAAATATAAATTACCCTGAATGTACAATATGTCATTATTTACAGTTTTCCAAAAGTTGGCCAAACAAACAAACAAACAAAATTAAAACCATGTATTCTTACTGTAAGCAAATTTCATAAAAAATACAACACAGCACACTGCAAGAAAAAATTTTTTTTTTAAGTAAATAAATCAATAACCCTTTGCAATGAACTTGTGACCGCCCGTCACTGAAGCAAATGCTCTGAATATGGAGACCAGCTCTGTGACCACTTATAGTCAGTTGCTGTCTTCAAAGTGACTTTGGAAAAAATAGATAAATCAGCAAAAAAGATTAAGTCTATCTGCCACAAGTTTGTGACTGCACAGTGTCATGTTGGAAATAATGTGCAATCTGTTATAATACACCAATTAACTGTCATGGTGAGCTCTGTGGCAGGCAAGGTGGGATCCAGTGTGCAGGACTCTTGAGGCAGGACTGAACGTAACACCATTTATTGAGGGAAATGACAAGAAATACTGAATACAACTAAACTGGGGCTGGATGCCACGTACAGGGTGCCTTAGAAGTACACATAAACTGGCAGGATTAAAATCAGTAATAAATCAGAAAAGCCATGTTGTGCATGGTGAGGCACAGGGTGACACATAGGTGGGAACTAAAAATCAAAAGTATAAGAAAACTGTAACACAACAGAAGAACTTCAAACGAAAACAGAACCTAAAAAAGAAAACACAAAATGCTGTGCCGACTTTGATAAATCAGTGAAAACTGATTGCCATCTACAGTGCATATACAGAATTTCTCATTACAAAAGATTTTAGTTAAGAGTGTCATAAGAGTCCACCCAGTCCAGCGTGCTACACAGTCAACCTCTGGGAAACCAGCTGGTCCCTGAAACTATCTGCAATCAGTTGGTGAATTTGAAAGACTTCAGTGCTGCCACCGAGCAACTACTGATTTTTTGTAGTCTCAAGGAGGTTGCTGTCCTATTTGGGACTGAACCATAAAGCAGCTCTGGTAATAATTTTACCAGAGCTGCATTATGGAGCTCCTTTCCACCTCCATATATTTATTATGATTGTATCGTACTTTTATTTCTATTATAATCTCAACTACAGCAGCTTTGTGTGATTCACAGTTCAAACCACACCTTATTTATTTTATACGGGGCCTTGGTGCAGCCTTCACATCCACTGGCTGCCCCTCACAAATAACAGATTTGAACAGCAGATGGGAGGGGCATCAAATTCAGGAGTCATCAATATTGTCTTGGTTTGCTTGTTACTTGTACTCAGTGAACTCATGATTGCCTGATACGAGACATACACACAAATTATGAAAACATGCTGTCTTAGAAAATATAAAGTCACCCTGAATGTACAGCACATGATTATTGATAGCTTTGCAAAATCAACCAAAAAAAAAAAAAGCAAATTAAAAACCAGTAAGGAATCAAAGTTAAAGGAAAATATTAACTGAAACTTTGTTTGTGTCTGGAGCTGATCTTTCTAGCATATTCTTATACGGAACCCTTTCACCACCAGGTTTTACTAATAAAAATGACAAAATAAAACAGAAATCAGTCCTATACATTTCATACACATGAGTAATCCTGTAGTTAAGGTTTACATTTTAACCATAATAAAACTGCATTCATATAGAGAAAGTTTGCCTCCTTGCGCTCATTTATTGATATTGTTCTTTCAGTAGTTGCAGTGAGATTTTGTGCTCCTTGTCTTCATTTTCTTCTCGTCTTTCATTATTTTTCAAAATATTTTTTTTTTTTACTGGTGCCACAGTGCATGTCTGCTCGGGTGCAGTAACTGCAGAGTGAGGCACATTTTTATTTCTCATTATTATTATTAGTTTTTTTATTTTTAAATCATTGTCAATTCAGTTTAAACACTTGAAACAAGTCAGAAAAGGAAGCCAGAGACGATGCATCTTTCCACTTTCTTTCCAGAGAAAATAAATCACAGCTTGGTTATAGCGGAACCATGACCCATCTGCAAAGCCTCTGCAGACTGTTCATCTGCAGACCTCTGACTGCTCTTTCTGTCCCTTGGGAACCATCTTCACAGTGTTATCAGAGAACAGCTAATATTCTCCTGCTTAGGGTCATGCAGTGACATGGGCTAAATTGGGTCTTCAGGTAGTTTAGTGCCTAAAGTAACACAGCTGCTGGCAGACACGCTGAGAGATGAGCAGGTATTTCTAACCCCGATCCAGCTGTATCACGTAGAGCAGCTGCACATATGCTTGTTTGTAATTTGTAATGATAGATACAATTCATAACTGTCTGTATTGACAGAAAAGCATGTTCTGCATGCAGTGCCAAGAAACCTACTGCAGGGTAAAAAGATGCATAAAGTCACATCAAACAAAACGACAACACATGGACTCTTTTTACTTTAAAGCCTTCACTGTACAGAGTGGGAGAGATGGTGAGTGCATGCTTAATTTGGGTTCTAATTAGGTTGACTGAGAGGTTCACTTAGCATTTGGTTTATATTTCTCGCCTGTGCTCTCGCTCTGGATCTCCAGGTGCCTGCAGAATGATTACCGTATGAGTAATTTCTCCACTCGCTTCCATCTGGGTGGGAGGACTGGAGCACAGAGCCATCTCACCCCAAACCACCACCTCCACAGCCGTCTGCAGTATACAGAATCGCATAGCAAGTCTTTCATGAGCTTTTACAACACAGACATTAACAGCAGCAGAGAGCCACACACGGTAAATAATTCGGAGCATATTAAGCATATTAAGTGTTATCAGTTTATTTAACTGTTATTTCTTCTTCTTCTTTGTCTTCTTCTTTTTTAAGCAGATCATGTTTCATATCTATTTATTTATTTTCAACACTTTGCATAACACATACATTGGCAAAAAGTAAAACTCTTTGGAATCCTCTTCAATTATATATAAATCTGTCTCAAGGTATGGTCAGACCTCAAACAATATAACACAAAAAATTGCTCTTGTCATTGTAGTGAACTTTTGTCAGATTTATAGTCTCCACCAGTTTAAACCCCTCTTTTGCTATTAAAAAGTGGAGAAGTAGCAAAACTGTAGTTGATCAAGTGCCACTTGAGGCATAACATCACCCAAGAACTTTTCCCCCTTTTTCTTTATTTTTATTGCTCTCTCTGTAGTGGTGTCTTTACATCAGTTCAATCAGGAAGGAACACCACATTCAGACAGCCACAAAACTTGGTGTGGGGTCTTTACCTTAATTTCGTTTTTTTTAGGTTTTTTTTTTAGTTTTGTACTCTTTATTATGGTTCTGTATTCTGGATGGTTGGTATTTAGCTTCATTTCATTTCTTGCTGGCGACATGTCTTGCAAGTTGTCTTGCAGAGCAAATGCAGGGTCAAACATTACCCCAAGGTTCCTAATGGAAGTTTTAGCAAATGTGGCAAGGGGGCCAAGAGTTTCCATTATGAAAGGCACAAATTTGTCAGGGGCACAAACAAGGACTTGAGTTTTTTTCTTTAAGTTGGAGAAAGTTCTCAGCCATCCAACTTTTAATGGCGTCTAAGAACCTAATCAGCATCTATAGCTTAGAAATCTGTTAGGGCTTATAATAGACATATAAATGAACATCAGCAGCATAGCAACGACAAGATATGTCCTCAAAGGTGCTCAAGATATGCTGTAGAGGGAGGAAATATGACGAAAACAATGAGGGCAGACTCAGATACACCCACCCAGTTTCTTACGCTGTCAGACAAAATGTGATGGTTCACGGAATGAAATGCAGAGTCCGGTCCAGCATCAGCAAAACTGAACACTTTCCTGCATCACTTTGGATCGAAATGTCACTGGAAACTCTAAGAGTTGTTTCTGTGGAATGAACTCTGTGAAAACCAGTGACTGAACTTTATCAAGAATACTGTGTTTGCCCAGGACAGCTGTAAGCTGCTAAGATACAACCTTTTCTAAGATATTAGCAAAAAAAACATGGTGATTTTGAAATTGGTTTGTAACTATCGAAAATTGAAGAGTCAGGCTTGGATTTTTAAAAAGTGGGTGAATGACAGCATTCTTACAATAAGAAGGGACTTAACCAGAGACCAGTGAAGTGTTCATTATAGTGAGCACACAAGCACTGATATACTGAAAGACATTTTTGAACAGAGATGCAGGTAAAATGTCAAGAGAAGAGGAAGATGCCACTAATGTTTCCAGTTCAGATAAAGAAACAGGTGAAAACCTTTCTATAATAACAGGCAGAGCTGGAACAGGAACACCCAGTGAAGATCCTGATGGGGAAATAGTAATGATTTTCTTTTTCAAACAAGAAAGAAAATTATTACAGTCTTCATTCAAAAAAACAAACAAAAAAAAAACGGAACAGCAAGTAGCGCCAGAGTAACACTATCCACCTTCAGATTACCTCTACACTTTATGACCAGCTTTGAAAAAGAGGCAGCCCTCGCATCTTTAACTGAATTGTTAAAAGAAACTAGAAGATCCTTTATGAAGATGAAGATGAAGCAGATGAACATGTAAACAAGTTTTCTTCCACAGGCATTCAGCTTTATGACAGGAAACTTTACAGCAAATGCTTTCATTTATCCAGGGCAAAGATTTTGCAACCAGAGCTATTCTTTCTTTAACAGGGCAGACTTCATCTAAAATGGAAAGACAATGATCATCAAAAAGATTTGTTGAAAACTCAACAGCATTAAAGGGGGATTAAATAAATTAAAACTATCAGAATTTCTCCACTGTAGTGGAATTTACAATGCAAGAGCTAACCACACAGTGAACAGGAGATAGGCATAAGAAAAGTTAAAAAGAATTCAATGATCATCAGAACTAAAAATGTCCAAATAGAATCAATATTTAAACCCAAAGTAATAACAAGATCCAGGGTGACCTTTGGCATGTGTGTGGCCAGATACATGCTGGATAAAATGAAAAGAATCCATGATACTGATAAAACCTCAGGCAGAGTGGTCAAAGTCATCATCAATGTAGAGTCCCCGACTATAACCAGTCTGGACAGCTCCACAGTGGAGGATAAGAAGTCACTGAACTCTTTGAAAAAACAGTTTTTTAGAGCCAGGTGGATGATACCCCACAGCACAGTACAAAGGATACTTATTACAAATGTTAGTTCAAACAAAGAAAAATATCCAACCTTAGCTGAATGGCATGAGAACCAGCTCCCAAACACATCAGTGAGACCTCTTCCTCAACCGGATGCCCAAGGCTGGCTGAAAGTTCAATTTGGGATGAAAAGTCAGAGTCAAGCTGCCAAGTTTCAGTAAGGAATAAAAAATGTAATTTTTTGTCATTCAACAAGCAAAATTTGTTAGTCACTGATTGGACATTAAATACTGCTATTTTCAGTGAGTTAGAAAGCCAATTATTAGGAGAAGCTTGAGTTAGAGGATGTAAATACTGACGGTTTGAACCATGACCCTCATAAATTTGACTCACCAAAGGGACAAAAGGCCAAACAACGGAAGAGTCTGGATGAACTCTCATGAGGTAGTACACAGCCAGACCCTGGCTGTGTACAGCCAGGCCCTGAACATCCAAGCATGGATGTAGAAGAAAAATTCTCCTCCATGGAAGTAGTCTGAGCACAGGTAACCAGAAATGCTTGACATCGCTTACCAGCCAGACCCTGCTTCCAGAACAGTCTGAGCTTCACCTGGACACCTGCTCTTCTCACTCTCCTTCTCTGTGGTCTGTGAGCACTCAGGAGGGTACCACCGAGGACGCCGGACGAAGATCCAGCCAGAGCAGAACAATCTGTGGCTGGCAGCAGCAAAGCCAAACACAGGCACTGTCACACTGGACTGGGATTGTTCAGGATCAGCTGATCCAGTCCTAACTGAAGGCATTGAAAAGGAAATACTAAAAAGGAAGTTTTAAAAAGCTTTTAAGCCTAATTTTAAAATTAATTTGGCATCTGTCTCCCAAACCCAAAATGCTCTGCTATGAGGAGTGCTGAACTGCTGAGCTGTTATAATAGATGCAGTATGCCATTTAGAGTAGCAATGTTTTGCGGAAATATGCTGAAAAAAATATTGTCTGTAACATATGTTACTCTAAAGTCTGTCTAAACCCTTTAGGTTTGATGGAGCCTTTCCAGATGTACAAGCTGCCAATTCCATAGTCGCTAGTACACCCCCATGCCATCAGAGATGCAGGCTTTTGAACTGAAAACTGAAAACAATTTGGATGATTCCTCTCCTCTTTAGCCCAGAGGGTGCAGCATTCATGTTTTCCAAAAATAATTCAAAATTTTGATTTGTCTGACCACAGAACAGTCTTCCACATTGCCTCAGTCTATTTTAACTAAGCGTTTGCCCAGTTGAGGCAGCTACATTTCTCAATCATGTTCACATATGGTTTCTTCTTTGCATGACAGATCTGTAACCTGCATTTGTGGATGGCAGGGCAAACTGTGTTCACAAACAATGGATTTCTGGAAGTGTTCCTGAGCCAATGCACTGATTTCCATGATGGAATCATGCCTGTTTTAAAAAATGCCTGTTTTAGTGCAGCCTGAGGGGCTGAAGATTGAGGGAATCCAATATTGATTTTGGGCCTTATTTCTTGCACACAGATTTTAAGAATCTTTTAATGATATTATTTACTGTAGATGATAAGATATTGAAAATATTATCTAACCCTTTGGGGTCCGGTGTATAGTTGGCATTTTAGACTACTTTTATTCTTACCTTTATAGTTCACCTTAGAAACTGTTTACCTTGCCTTGTTTAGTATCATTTTTTCATCACCACCTCATGTGTGTGACTGTACAGTTATTCTTTCATTTTTCATTACTGTATTAACACATTGGACATAAAATCACATAAAAACATAAAATCTGAGTAGAAAAAGTGATATTGTTTTACTGTAAAAACCACAAACATTCTTTACAAACTATTTTTACAACTTAAAATACAAATATCAGCTGTAAATTTTCAAAACTTGTGTAAAAATATAGCAAATAACAAAGTTATGTACAACTATTTACACTGAAATGCAGGAAAGGCTTCAGGCATTATCTTGTACGACTATTTGCATAGCAATCAGGTCTCGCAAAAAGATGCCGCACAAATTATTTATACCACCCCAAACAGGAGTTTCTGTTCTCCACAAGGCAGAGGGGCACATCAAAGGCAAAACTTGCCATCAGTACTGTCTCTTTTATCACATTTTCACCTGTTCCTCAGAAACCAAATGCAACATATTATTGCATAATTTTCTGATTGGTTGATATGAAGCATTTTTACACCAATAGGAAAGAGGATGTCGGGAAGTCTTTTGTTTTGTTTTGTTTTTATTAGGAAGCACTTCCTGTTAGCGAAACTCCCGTTTTTGCAGTTTCTTCATGCATAAAATGCGTATCGAACGTAAGGACAATGTACAGGAAAAAAGCATGGCGTAAATTATTGGGCAGAATTCTGGTTTTACTTGGCCTATCAACACAATTTAAAAACTGATACGTAATATGAAATAATATGAAATTAGCAATAGCAAATTTCTTGAATATCAGCAATTGAGGTCCATTATACAGGCAAGCCTTAACTTAAATAATCTAAAATTAGAAATCTCAGTATTGGTAACAGATTTTCTAAATCTTTATACCCCTAAATTGTCATCAAAAATACATAAGTTATTATTAAAAATTAATGACACAATATCCCTCCCAACTGCAAAATCGGAACGAGATCTTTCCATCAACCCAGATGAAAACTTCTGGACACAGATATGTTTAAACAACTTCAAAATGACAAAAAGTCCAAATTTGCAACTCATACAATACAAAACTCTCCATAGAACACATTATACAGGACACAGGATGTTCCAAATGGGCCTCAGAGACACAAATATATGCACCAACTGTTCAGGCAGTCAGGCTGAAAACTATATGCACGCTATTTGGTCTTGTATGCCTGTTCAGAGGTTCTGGCAGACGATATGTGAGGACTTATCCACATCGTTTAATTGCGATATCCCAGCTTCACCAAAACTGTGCATTCTAGGTAATGTAAGTGAATTACACATGGAAACAAATATATCACACATAGTTCTTACTGCCCTATGCATCGCTAAGAAAACTATCTTTGTGAACTGGAAATCAAAGAATGATTTATGGATTGCTCATTATAAGAATCTACTTTTAGAGCACATTAGTCTGGAAAGAATGTCTGCCACCTCCAAAAACCAATTGGCCAAATTTGAATCTCTCTGGTCCCCACTGAT
>JASGAU010374912.1:0-14584 GCA_030220045.1 Australoheros facetus | reverse complement strand
TAGCAGGGTAAGAGCACAGTTTTGCTCAAAACATTGCAATGCACACAACATTATGGGTGACATACCAGAGTTCAAAAGAGGACAAATTGTTGGTGCACGTCTTGCTGGCGCATCTGTGACCAAGACAGCAAGTCTTTGTGATGTATCAAGAGCCACAGTATCACGGCAGAATTAAATGTGCACCTCAACTCTCCTCTTTCCACCAAAACTGTTTGTCGGGAGCTCCACAGGGTCAAAAACCTGGTCTAAAACCAGGTGTTTCAGTTTCATTGTCCAACCCCTGTACTTCAGATGAAGTCAATGTGTGTTTTAAATATTTACCCATCATGACTTACCTATCCAAAGTCCCAACCCTGGCCACGAGATAGAGGACACTTCCGATAGCAAGGCTGCCCAGAACGAAGAGCTTCTGTCTCAGCAATGCCTGCTGTTTGAATAGCATGGCCCTCCATCAATCTTCAGGACTGTGACTTCAGCCTGCAGAGAGCCAAGCACATAAACCACTAATCACCAATGGAAGAGAGACAGCCTAATGTTTATTAACACACACTCAATCAAGTCTTACAAGTGATTAAGCCACACTCACACGAGCCTGAAAAAGTGCTGCACTGCCATTAAAGGAAATGCTCTCCCACCAACCACCACTTTGATGCATTTATTTATTTACGTTGAGACTCTGATTTGATGGAATACACCGACATGCTGAGAAGGATCAGTCAGTTCTCCAGTTTAAAAAAATAGACTAAGTGCAAGTTTCTTCATGTACAAGTTTTAGTTCATTGATTAACACTACTGGAGAAAAGATCAAATGACATATGCATATTCTGAAAGCGGCCCCTCAGTTGATAAACCTACAGATAACTGCCTGTACTGCAGTTATTCTGAGGTCCAAACAGTTTATTTAGATATTTTTAAGCCAACTGTTCAGGTTTTTCTGGGTTGCAAATGTATGAATTCATTGAGTATCATCACAATTATCAACCGTGCTTGCAGAGAAGCCAAGAATCAGCCTCCAGGGAAGCCGTCTTCTAAGCCTTACCGCCACAAATTCAACCTTTCCATCGTGTTGTGCATCATTTGACACATTGTTAATACAGAATATTTAATTATTGCATCTTGACTGTTGCAGAAAGCTTAAATGTATAATTTATTAAGAAACTATAAATGTTTCATTTCAACTGTTTCAATCAATTTTATTTTATTTTTTTAAGTTTATGGGGGAGGAAAGGAATTTTCTCTACAGTACCTACTCATGTTTGCCTGCTTCATGGTTTTATATCGGATTTTTTGGTTTGTTCTGTGCTCACTTCATATCTGTATTCAAATAAAAGGTACATAGTCACATTATTTCAAATGAGTCACCTTATGTTGACGCTTACTGCACTGTTGACCTTTAAAAATGGAAATAATTCCCCTAGTCATCCACCAGAGGGCACTGCCTCCTTTCAATGAAGTGCAGAAACGTTAGTTTCTCTGTCCGTGTTGTTTCACTTTGTGCATCTGCAAGCTTAGCACAGTGTGACTAGATAAATTCCATTATGAAATAACAGTTCAATACAGAAGTCAGACAGACTATTACAAAAGGGCCTCTGATAGTGCAGTCTAATCCAGCCTTTAAAATAGCCCAGCATTAGCAGCAAAGCAGATCCTTTAGTGCCTCAAACAAATACAGATGGCTTTTGACCCCAGTATGACTGGAAAACATTTTGCTCATAATGCCTCGCAGTAACTTCTGAATGGAGACCAACAAAGCAAGAGCAATTTCATCAGTCTGACAAAGCAGAATAAAGCCACTTAGCCGGGGGCCGGCCCCGTGGCTGCGGTGCCCCATTTAGAAAAGAAATCTCTTTCATTACAGCCTGTATCAGTGAAACAAGTGGGAGGCACATCCAGGCCATTCCAATGAAAAAGAAAACAAAATCAAAATTCATCCATTCAATATTTTTTTCTGCTGAAACACATCGTTCGGATTGCCCAGTAACCCACCTGCTCTCCGAGCAATTTATTTGTTTAAAGAAGAAGAAGAAAAAAAAAAACCCATTAGACACAGCTGAGGTTTTATTATCAAAGTGTTTTTGTTTTTTTTATTGTAAACTGATTTAAAATGAGTCTCTTGAGCTTGAGGATCTATTATTTGTCTTTAATAAGATTGCAGCCCGTCTTAAATCAGTACTCAAAGGATTCTTTGTCTCCAGCCTCCTTTTTTGATCTGATCTGCAGTTAATGGCCCGTCCAGCTTTCAGTTTTTCTCAGTGCTCCTCTTTTCTGTTCTCCCTTTTCGAGGCAGACACTTTCTCTCTCTGAGTCTAGTTTTGAGAGTTTCTTCCTATTAAAGAGCTTTTCCTCTCCCACTGCCTCTTATCATAGGGTCTCGACAAGTGTCACTATAATCATGTATTGGTAATATCAACAATATTTAAAAATGAATTATAAATGCTGTGTCAGTAATGCACCTAGGGTAATATCGTACATAACTGTGTAATTGTTCTTTTGTATGCATTTGTAGATTTATGGTCACACACTTTATTGCCACTTCCATGCGCTTATATTTTGAGTTTAATCAATTTGCCAAAAACACAATAAATAACATTTCAAATATCAAAATAATTTGTAAATTTCTAATGCGGAGCTAAACGAGACTGCAGAACTTGTCAGGAACATCCAACAGCACGCTGAACACAGGAGCACGGTGAGGTTTGTGTAGCGTAAGTGGTTTACTATTTCAAAATCATAAAAGTTATGTCAGCGTGTGCATGTATAAAAACTTCTATTTACCACACAGCAGATTTATGCAATAGTCCAAAAGCTTATGAAACGGCTTTTTGTTGAAGAAACTGTGAAGTGATGCTAACCTCCAGGTTAACCAAAATATTGTACATTTATTTCTATTTATCACAGATTAGTTTAGGATAAACCTTCCTTTTGATATCTCAATGCTATCCATCATTTAATCCTCTTTCGCTGACAGACATGGGCTATAAGAAGAGAAATAAATTTCTTTCTCTTGTTTCCTTCGTGCCTCGCAACTGCTAGCATTAAGCTGATTTATTGGGCTAAAACGGCCCTCATGGTAGTCAAAGCTGTACTTTTCTAATAGGCTGTAAAAGCACATGAGCTGTTTGGTGCCTAGGACATGATGGTTAGTGTTTAGCAAAGGTCACACAAGCTTGTTATGTATAAATACTAAATACTTAAATTCATTAAATATTAAGGTCCAAGCTGTGGGAGTGTTGGTCTTTGGACTTTTCTCATTCCAGCTTTCAACCTGCAGAGACACTTAGCAGCTCTTAGCTGATACTACATTGTACTAATGAATAGAGAACAGCAGTTGGTGCAAGTTCTTTATGACTTATTGATATGACTTTTGCTCTCACTCAGTTACAAGCTGAACATCTGTACTGGGCAGTGAGCACATGAGAATGGTCAGAATGATCAGCTATGGGGCAGTTTGTTTTCAGAAACTTTGCACTGGGACTCTGCTGTTTTAGAGGGTAGAGGGTAGCAAGTGTTGCTGGGAGAGAAAAGACAAGATGGTGACAATCTTCTTCACAAATGTCAGGCAGGCGGCATTACGCAATGAAATGCGTAATGCTGGGGTGGGGTGGTGGTGGTGTCTCCCTGCAACAGGGTTTCTGATCAGAAAAAAATCAAAATCCATTTTAAAGTAAGATTGTGCAACTTTTCTGCAAAAAAAGAAGTTGAAAGATTGCAGGGGTACTGTGGCATTGACAACAGTTGAACAGAGAGTAATAAGGGGTGTTCTGAAAAATTGGTACAAAAAATATCTGCAGTGTTTGTTTTCACATCAGTGACAAACTGTAACAGCTGACATGCATGATATGTAGAACATAAAATTTTTTTTACTGTCAAATCCTAAGCCATGAGTATGTTAGTGAAGATACGGTTACTGGGGTGTACGTGTAAATGCCTCTGGGTTTTTCTGCAGTTTGTGAAACTGAATTGGAGTTATTCACCGGGGGCCGCTGTCTCACATCCTGCAGTTAGGAAGTCTTGCTGTGAGGGCTTCTCTGAAGAAATGTTCTGGCTCTGCAACCAGTGGTGCAGCTGCTGTCATGGCTGAGTGAGACTCCTGAGTGAGAAGATAAACCCTATAGGCCCTTTCAAATAGAAAGTTGCATGCGATGCACTGAATGTTAGCCTAGCAAATGGCCCAAAATTTGTGTTGAGCAAAACACTGCACTGTGCCTGTGCTACACCATTTCTTTTGCAGCTGCTCATGGTCACCTACTACATGCACCAGTTCCCTGTTATTCTGCATTTCTATTGGTGGTGCAGTGTGAGTGCTCCCTGGCCCGTGCCTCTCTGGACAGCAAAGGAAGAAGGATTTTCACCCACTGTAAACGTGCTCCTCCAAAATCCCAACTGCACGTCACTGGACGTGAATGACCCGTGCGTTGGTTGAATGCTGATTGGTTAACAACTGGGTCAAAATAAGGAAGAAATCTTCTTGTCCTACAGTCTTGCTGAAAACTTCACCAACTTGGGCTGCAGCTTGCACCACCATTTCTTAATGTGCTCAGAAAATCACGGCAAATTTAAGGGCCACTCCAACCAGAACCAGAACTAGTTCATGTGCTGCTATACTGACCTCAACAAGGCTGGAGAACAGAACAGCTTATCATTGCTTACTGCACTCCAAGAATGTGGAGATGGTGTCTGTCCATAAAAATGAGTAACTGAATAGAAAGTCAGCTGATCATTGTGATATTAAAGAATAGAGGAAAGCATTTATTATGTGCCTCCCTTTGTGCACATATCAGCTACTGTCTAATTCTGTTGGAAACATGGAATGACACTGAATAAGTCATAAATTGCTTGAAAAGGATGAGCTGAAATTGAGGTGTGTTGCAAAGTGGCTTGCAGATGCATCTTTTTGAGATATTCCAATAGATGATTATATTAGCATTGATCCTCTAGCCTTCCAGGATTGTGGGTGAGTTTGGTTTAGTGGCTTGCCACAACTAACACTATACTTAATAGTAATAATAATCATATAGTGATGGAGATATGGGCGTGCTATTGTCTGATAGGGATACCTTCAATGATGTAAATTTCATCAGAGGGTTAGGGTCAGGCTCCATGTGGACATTTGCATATATGGCAGTTTTTTTGCCAGTGCGCTGACTCACCCATGGAAACACAACACTACAATGCACCAGCTACACTTGCATCTTGAAGTGAAACAGGAATGACTGTTTGTCTGTGTCTGCATACGCAACAACCTGCTTAAGAGTTCGATTTAATTTTCATCACATGCTAAATGTTAGCTGTCAAATCAATTTTCTTCCCAGCATTTCGGCCTCAAAGCTTTACTGTTATCCGATTTACATTTAGTAAAGGTTAGATGTGACTCTAACCCTAACCCTAGACAAATGGTCTTGGAGAACAGAGTGATCATCACCTTTTTATTCTTAGAAGGCTTTGATTCAATAATTCTGTTCAAACCATTGTACTGTTGTATACTTACAGACACACAATCTGTCAGAGCATGTGAATGCAATATATGTGGCAATTAAAATGACAGCTAGCTGGAAGATCCGAACATCCTGTCCTAACACTTGATAAGTCTAGTCCGCATAGATCCTCATTCTCTGCCACTTTTTACCATTTTTACTCAGATCAGCCTGCTTTGTTTTGACTGGCATGTGTCATTAGTGATCAAGCCCTCACAGCATTCTGGGCCAGACAGGCTAAAAAGTGCCCAAACTCTTAAAAACACACATGCAAACAGTGAGTGATTAGAGGAATGCTGACTGGCCTTTTTGTGTGTAATTAAAATACTGAAGAGCATTGCTGTTTACAGGCCTGATAACAAGTTTAATTAGTTTCCAAATACCAGAATGATGAATTAAAAAAATGCCTATTAAGGGTTCCACTGCACAAAAAACCTGTTTAGTTATAAAGGTCCTTGCTGTGCTGTGCTAATAATCTACATTCTGTTCTCATTTTTACGGGAGCACACAAAGGCAATGGTAAAAATAGACGACAGCAGCTGAGCTCTTATTAGAATCCTTCCTTTTCTGTTCATTCTCTGTATTCCTGAAAACACTCCTGTTAGAAGAAGAACAGCCCTCCCTTTAGTGTACCTGTCTCACACATTAACTACAAACTGTGGGCCTCTGAGACTGACTCAGAAGGATGGCAGCAGCAATAACAGCTGGGCGGTGTCTTCATGGGGACCGGTGCCATATTGCACTAAGATCTATCAAGTCAGATCAGTGTCACTTTCTGCACTTCACATAATACACTGATGCGCTACCCTTTTATTTGGCTGTTTTTTGTCAGTTTTAACAGAGCCAAAGACTATCTGGACAGATGGAGAGGACCTCAGAGACTTGACTAACCGTGGGACTATTTTCATAAAAACCTTTTCCAGTATATTTTTTCTTTACTGTCCTCATCTACATAGAAAACTATTGCTTTTGTTGTAGCTAAAGGATGAGTTCACTATCAGTCTAAAAACAATACTAATGTGCAAGGAAGAATAGCATCAGTCCCACTAACAGTCATGATAAAAAGAAAGTATGCTCTCTTTCAATTCCAAGCTTTTATGTATCAGGACATACTAAAACATCATCTAGTTCTTAATCGGTCATAAAATCTTTAAATACAATATAGATGGACAACAAAACATTACATATTACACCATGTCATTATTTATTTAACAGAAACTAAGTCAAAATGCAGAAGCAGCGTGTGAAAAACAAAGTGCGCTACATGATTCAGTAGCTTGTCGAGCCACCTTTAGCAGCAATAGCTTGAAGTCATAATTTTCTTTATGGTTTTTTTTAGTGTCTCATACATTTGTGAAGGACTTTTCTTTACAGTGTTGCTTCAGTTCATCATTCATTTCATTTCATTCATTTCTGCACAGCTCTCTTCAGGTCCTGCCACAGCATTTCAGTCAGGTTGAGGTTTGGACTTTGGGTCATTGCAGCACGTTTGTTCTTTTCTTTTTTCTACTTTTAGATTTGCTGCTGTGCTTGGAATCATCGTCCTGCTGCATGACCCAGTCTGGGCCAAGCTTTAGTTGTCAGACACATGGCCTCACATCTAGAATACTTTGGTATACAGAGTACTCTGGTCAACTCAATGGCTGCAAGGTGTGCAGGACCTGTTAACTGCTAAAACATTCTTTCATAGAGGTGCTCACACTTCTCATGATCAGTTAATCAGTTGCATTTAATTAGCAGCACATTTCCTCTTAATTCATTTGTAATGGTGTATTTAGTTTTCTGCATTTTTAGCTTAGTTTTTTGTTAAATAAAAAACCAACGCTGTGTAGTACACCATGTAAATTGAGAAATTTTAAGACTTTATTATGTCCTGATATATAAAATCTTAGGACTGAAAGATGGTTTACTTGCACAGCTGTAATTTAAAGGTTTATTTGGTTTAAACAAATTACATGTAACTTTGGTTTAATTTCAGTTTGACCTTTTTGGGATGATACCCCTAATAAACAATTTGTTTCTTTACCTAACATCTTACAAATAAAACTGTAATGTTCTCATAACATTTATTGTTTATTTTCCTGTGTCTCTGTCTTCATTTGCCACTATTCAGTCTTTTAGTTTACTTTTAGTTTTGTTGTGTCTTATTGCATTTTTACTTCCTCTCTTTGTTTCTTTCTCTCCTTACTTGGTTGTCTACCCCATCATAATAGTTTCCACCTGTGTCTTAGTGTCAGCCACCAGTGTATAGTCTTGTGTTTCCCTTTGTCTTTGTCATATTGTCTGTTTTCCCACTATGCCACCTTTGTCTGCCTGCACTTGTGACTTTGTGCTTGCAACCTGAGGTCACAGGTAAACTTGGGTCACAGTATGTTTAGTTAACAGGAAACTAATTATTAGGAGGCTGCTAGTTGCATTCTGGGGTAAAGCTTGTGGCAGTCCATGCCTTTTGTAAGAAAATCAAAAACACACATCTTCTCTGAATTATCAAATGAAAAACATCAAAACAAATGACAATGTGAGCCATTGCTAGTCCGTCAAAGTGACAGGCTGTCAGCCTGTGAAACTGACAGCCCAAATAAAAGCATGCCAGTGGTTAGGGTGCCATCCATGCTCAATCTGGATCCATGCGTCAGTCAAAGTCCATCTCCTGTTTCCAGCTCATTCAAAACGCATCTGTTACATATGTAAGAAACTCAGAGATAAGACCATGTAACTGCTATTCATGCTACACGCACATGATTTTAAATTCTGTTCTTGGTCTCTCAGCATCAATTTTTCCCACCTGAGGCCGGATGACTCCTTTCCCAAAGGCAAATCCCAGATTTTGGGACTCCTGTTGTCCAGGGCATGCTTGTGAGTGGGAATGGTAAGGCCTGCATTCCTAATTTGCTGCAGCACCTCCCTCAGGTGGGCCAGACGATCTTACCATCTGGCAATGTAGACCACAACATCATCGAGATAAGCTGCAGCATAGGTTTCTGTGCCAACCAGCCGTTTGTCCATCAACTGCTGCAATGTTGTGGTTGCTGGGGCACCATGAATGCCAATTGTCCAAATGAATGGACAGAAAACTGAAAATGTCCACAAGGGGTCCAGAAAGCTGTTATTTCCTTTGCTCTCCTGAGGGCCTTTTACTTATTCTGTGAAAAGTTTTCATCAATGACCTGCACATGGGCTAGTATGACCCACCTTCATCACCACGGCCCTTGACCTCTCCGGGAGCACGAGCTGTTTACCCTCAGACTGTCTATATGGAAGACCATTTTCTTCTACAAAAAGATCAAAAAGCAAGCTAGAATTACTCTCCACTTAAAACATTCAACTAGTGTGGGATCATTTTTCTGAAGAGACATCTTAAAAGAAAAATCATATCTAGTTCTGGAACCTCAGCCTATTGCTCTGACTGCTCTGCTGACTGAAGCAACAACTCCCCAGCCTTTCCTCATGTGTGGCACTTGAGACAATATCTACCTGCTCATTGTAGAATGGCATTTAAATGTGTTGCTGGTGTTTGCTTCTGGGGTAATGGGCTCAGACACAATAAGAGATTGCAAAAGAGGATCTGCAGTATCAGGATTTAAATCTGCAGATTCTGGCTGAAGACTTCTGAGATATTTCCAGCACTCCAGACTGCCTTGCTCTAGCCCTGGTGGCAACCCCACACAACTTGCTTTAGGTCTCCTGGATAAGGTCTAACAAAATGGGCAAATCAGTCTACAACAGCACTGGATATTGTAACTCAGGGGCTACACCTACTTTCATCAGGTATGGCTGATGGTAGACTTCAGCAGTTATCACCTCCAAACTATGCCCATGTACACATCCAACCAGTACTGTATCTTCTAAATAACGTAATTTCTGGGGAATATATGTGGCTTGTATAAGAGACTGGGTGCAGCCTGTGTCTAATAGAGCAGAAAACAATGTGCCATTTACCTGAATGTTTGCTAAAGGCAACATAGACAATGCATCTTGAGAAACTTGAGGACCAGCTTCTCCATAATATCTTCCTTTATGCAGGTGCACTTGCAAAACAAGTCCTGGAGGTTGTATACAGCTTTTGAGGGGATCATTTAGCAGGTGTCTCATAGGAACAGAACCTCTGGCAATAAGTTTCCCTGTTAATCTCATATTTTAATATAGCAGTCTTTAACAATTCATAGGGTTTCTGTGTCTGCTGGGTCCATGGCAGCAAAGGCACTTCTGGCCTTTCCTGCCAACAGCAGAATTAATTGGACAGCCCACTGTTGCCAGGGCCGGTTGTACCTCAGCCAGTCTTTCATAGGTGGTACGGTAATGCTTGATGTCATCTGAATCTTCTAAACGTTGCAATTTGGAGCCTCCAGCTGGGACTCTACTTGGTGCTGGTAATAGTTGATCAGCGCAGGTGGCTTCCAGGTTGAGCTGGGACAGGATGCTGGGTTTCTGCATCTGCTTATTCGCCTCTGTTTCCTGTCTTCTCCTTCTTCTCTCCATCTGAACTTGCATGAAACTGTCAAACATCTTTCCAAAGAGGCCAGACTAGCCTTAGTGGACATGCTGGAACTAACTCCAAACTCAAAGTCAGCTTCCACTGGCATCCTTCTGCACACGATCATTTGTTTGCTGTTGTTGCTGCTGTAGGTTTTAAGGAGACATCCTTGCTTTATTTTCTGGCACCACATGTAAAAGGGCCATAGATGTGGTAGAGAAAGCATGCTTGGAGGCACGAATACTCTTCACCTGATGTGCAATTTATTTACAGTGTCCACAGATGACAAGACAGATCAGGATGGTGTTGGATGGCAAACAAAATATCAGGGAACTCAACAGTCAACTGAAACAAAACCAAAGGCTAGGCCCATACTATTGAGCAACTAGCCAGCACTTCCACCTTATAATGTCACCCTGAACCCCCTCCGGGGGCCAATGTAAGCACTTTTATCAGTTAACTCACATAGTTAACATTTCTATATAAATGCGCAAAGAATGCATTCAATTTACCATTTCTGAGAACCATAAATACAAAGGTTTACTTATGATGTTTTACCACTTTGGTAAACTTGAAATTAATTTGCAATAATAAATGGTTTTGAATGTGTGGGCCCACTGTGTAGCTTTATAGTCTGAAAATTATGACAATGCAATTGCTCGAGAAAATTACCAAAAGTTAACCTCAGGTAAATTCAGGCAAATCAGTGAAGGAATGATCCACGGCAGCACTGGCCTCACATCCACAACTAAAAGCTTTATTTTGGTGGCCAGATATAACAGAACAATAGAAGTTGCCACTGTAGTGTGTTTTTGGCCATGTGCTAACTTGAGTCCTCTACAGGGCATGGGTCACCCCCATGACTGGCATTCATATGTAAGTACAAACAAAACTAACAACATGGATTTGGCTCTTTGGTGGTGAAAACAAATTCTCCAAAGTTTGATGGAGACACAGAACAGCAGCAGTGTGCAGATGCAGTACAGTCAGCTGAGGACATTCTGGGGAGAAAAGAGAGAGGGAAGAGAATTGATGAATTATTCACCACTGTGTGCTTTATTATTGTTATAGATCTTTGCCTTATGCACAAGGGAATGATTCTGCTGTTCAGCTTTGAGCTCCGCCCTCCTCCGACCTCCAGTCTACTCCTCTAAACCAGACGTCCATTTTGTGATATTACACCTACATTATTTATCACCCGTCGCTGCAGATGCCTTTGTCTCCAACTCTGCGCTGCCAGCGTCTTATCCTCATTGTGATATGTGTATTTTATAAGAAGCTTCAAGGCGAGAAATACACACAGGCTCATGAATGCATTTGCATATGTGCCAATATCCGCTGGAAAATATAATCGACCTGCACCATCTCTGAATTCCCATATCTGAAACTAAATAACTTCATCCACACTAGAGAGTGTTTTCATCTTTAAGAACACACACACACACACAGAAGTACACACCAGTCTACCAGTACACTGAACAGATCACACAACTCTTTTCATATGATGTATTTCAAAAACTTTTCCCAAGTTAACCAAATCAAAGTCAAAGGGAAAAAAGAATGAGGGAGTTGTTGGAGGTATATTCCTGCTGCAGGAAGAGCAGCATCTAAATTAAGTTGAGGAGAAATGCTTTTACAACCCAAAATCTCACAGCTCAAGAGCAAGGACTTTACAAAAGTGCCCAACCAAGGAACGTTACAGTAACTGTGGATCTGAGCAACCTAAACAACAACAATTATGGGAACCAAGATCGTTGCTGTTTTTCTGGTTGTTGTGTCCTTATACAGTGCTGTGAAAAAGTATTTGCCCCTTCCTGATTTCTTAATTTGTTTATTTTTTCATATTTGTTACCCTTAAATGCAGTGATGTCAGTAATGCGCTACTGTGTTACTCTAATCCGACCGCATTTTTTTTGGTAACAAGTAATCTAATGAGTTACTATTAACAATCCAGTAATCAGATTAAAGTAACTTATCCAAGTCACTGAGCATTACTATTTTCCTTAGTAAAAAGATATATTTTTCTTTCTTGGGTCTCGGGGAGTGACGTCTGGCCGATGCGACAATTAAGTCCCGTTTTCAGCATCAGGACAAACGTAAACAATGGAGGGAGGAGAGAGATGCACGTTTTCTAGCTGGAAATACAGGCACTATTTTGAGTTTGTGTCAGCTAAAGATGACAATATCAAGGTTAGTTGTGCACTCTGTGTTGGCAACAAAGTGCTATCTAACTTCAGAAACACTACGTCAAATTTGAAGAAACATTTGGAGTCGCAGCACAGCACAGTCAAACTTACAGAGCGAGTCCCACCAGGTGGTACAAAGCAGAGAGCTGCGGCTAATGCAGGAGGCTTCCCCCGAGCACTCAGACAACAAAAGCTGGACTTCGGTGCAAAACCAGTAGGTGGGGGAGAGCTGAAGAAGTTGGTCGGACAGTATGTAGTAGAGGAAATGCTGCCCTTAAACACGGCTGACTCGCCCTTGTTTCATGGTCGTTATTTTTATGTTGAAAATGAAGAAATAACCTGTTCTGCAAGAATCTTTAGGAGTCTGTATTAATGTACTTACATTATATTCAATCCAGAGCTTTTTGGCCACTTCAAATATCTTTATAGAACTGTGATGTTATATTTGTTGTGATTTCTGCAGCCTTCTGAGCCAGATTTCTGTTTTAAAAGACATTTTTAATTACTTTTTACTTTTTAAAAATAAGTAATCAGTAAAACAACTAAGTTAATTTTTAAAGGAGTAATCAGTAATCAGATTACTTTTTCAAGGTAAATATGCCATCACTGCTTAAATGTTTCAGATCATCAAACAAATCTTTTCCAGCAAACAGCCCTGTTCGGCCGTTCAGCATCATTTTAATGATGCATGGAAAGAGCCACTCAACTACAGTTAACCCTATCCTGCCTCTATATTTTAGAGCAAAAGTGATTTTTTTGGAAAAAAATATGAATAATTTTTGATGTGTGCCAGTTACAATGATGATTTTCTTTGCTCACTGATTGCAAAAACCTGGGAGAACAATTTAATAAAAATAAAAATTACATATTCTGATTGCCATGGTTTAGGTTCAAGGTAAAGCAAAATGAAATGACAGTCCATCATTACTTTAAGACATGAATGCCTTCTTCTGTGATGAAAATGGCTCATTTGAGGCCCCGGAAAAGGAAACAGGAGGAAGAATGCATTTTGCTGCAGAGGAGCAGATTAGATAAGACAGACTTTTAGATAAGAAACTTTAAATTAAGGATGGCTCAGATTAGAGATCATGATTTCAACACCCTGGGTTCAGATATGTGATGATATCAAGTGCTGATCCAATACCAGTGTTAAACTGACAGGTCCTCACTGTCAGAAAGAAACTGGGAATAATGTATATGGCAACATCAGGCTTGACTTAAATATTGCTTTCCAAATAGTAATCAATTAAATGTGGAATATTAAACATTAGTTTTCTTTCTTCTTAGTTTATTGGTACATGGTTCAATGATTGATTAAGATATTGATTTTTTCTACTTTACAGAAACTTGGACACAGCAGAATGAATATGTTAGTTCAAATGAATTAACACCCCTCAGTCACACTAACTGTCAGAGTCCTTGAAGAACAGGCCGAGGAGGAGGAGTGACAGCAAACTTTCACTCTAGCTTATCAGTCCAGCAAAGACTTAGTTTTAATCCATTTGAAAGCCTGACTCCGTGTTCAAGTTTTTTTTAATCCGATTAAATGATTAGTTCTCATAAAATAATTATTGTAGGTGATTTTAACGTCCATGTGCTATGGTGTGATGAAGTACTGTTAAGACATTTAAAAAAAAAATACTATTATTATTTTTGAGCCATTCAGAGGTGGTTTGTTTGGGATAATTGTCCAAGTGCACTTCAGCTTCAGGGCATGAACTGATGGATGGATCTTCTTCAGGATTTGCTGGTAGAGAGCAGAATTCAGTTGCATCAAATACAGCAAGTCGTCCTGGTCCTGAAGGAGCAAAGCAGCAACACCACGATGTTTTCTGGCAAATGTAAGATGAGCCTTTGTGTTCTTTTTGGTCAGCAGTAGTTTTGTCCTTGGAACTCTCCCAGGGATGCCAGTTTTGCTCAGTCTCTTTCTTATTGTTGAATCATGAACTCTGACCTTAACTGAGGCAAGTCAGGCCTGCAGTTTTTTAGATGTTGTTCTGAGTTGTTTTTTGATCTCCTGGGTGAGTCATTAATGCACTCTCGGAGTCATTTTGGTAGGCCAGCCACTCCTGGTAAAGTTCACTATTGTTCCAAGTTTTCTCCGTTTGTGGATAAAAGGGTCTCACCGTGGCTCATTGGAGTCTCAAAACCTTAAAAATGTCTTTCCGTGAATGAATGAATGAATGAATCAAATCTTTATTAATACACCTAAAAAAACAAATGAACATAAGCCATTATATTCACATGAAAATAAAAAAATACTATTTCCCATTTAAAAAGGAGTCGGTGGAAACAAATGCTTATTAATTCTTACCCCTGTTTAGCTCATCATATCTGTTTTGAATGTACAATCTAATATACAGTGGTGTGAAAAAGTGTTTGCCCCCTTCCTCATTTCCTGTTTTTTTGCATGTTTGTCACACTTACGTGTTTCGGAACATCAAACCAAT